>ONZA01004529.1:100467-112111 GCA_900322205.1 Kewa caespitosa
TTCCATAACGTTATAAGCACCCCGTATGTCATGGGAGCCTTTTTGTTCCCTAACCCGTCATTATTAACCTTAGAGAACTAGAGCCAATATATAGGTGTGAACATAGGGAGCATATATCATTTCCATGCTTGACCTTTTCATATTTGCATTGCATTTGTACCAGACTGTAAACCGGGGGGCTTTACGGTTCACTTTTTCCCTTAGAAGTTTAGGTTTTCCCCTTTTCTTTTGGGACCTTTCTTCTTTTTTTCACCCTTCTAACTTAGCCCCCGAAGTAAGTCTAGGGAAAGAACCGTTCATTGGACTCGCGGCGCAGACACCCGACTTCGTAGGACATTGTCTCCACCACCTTTGTTCTCAACTCCATCACGTTCGTCTCCCGAACCCTAGTCCAACCAACCTACCCACCAAGAACTCGCCGCTCTGATCTAAAACTTAGTTGAAAAGGTGGACCAAATGGAAACTAAGAATGCTGAGAAAGTTGACTCAATCAAGGGTGCACTGAAAAAATTCGAGACAGCCCTGAAACACAATAAGCTTTTCAACCAATACCATGACATCGAGGACATGACCCCAAACCTCACGGCACCTTACCCAAATTCAAGAGCACCGACAACCCTAGGACTATCGACAAGGAACTATTTCCCCACATCTTCCCCATGTCCTTAAATGAACCTGTCTCTAGTTGGTACTATAGACTCGATACTGAACGAGTCAAAACATGGGAGGATATTAGCCGACAGTTCCTAGATCAGTATTCATACAAATCCGAGCTTCCCGTTACTATGTGAGAGTTAGAAGCCATGAAGCACCTTATAGGTGAGGCTTTTATGACCTTGGTCACTAGGTGGCGAGAGAGGGCTGGCCATATGGTGAATATGCCCTAGGAAAGAGACCAAGTGCGTACCGTGATACGCAACTTGAGACTCGAGTTTAAGAAACACCTCATTTTCCAACCCATAAGCAATTTCCTCCTACTTACGCAGGTAGGACTGGATATAGAGGACGAGCTTCCTGATTCGGAAGCGAAATGGAGTAAGGGAAACAATAATAATAACACCACCAAGCGGAACAATACCGCGAAGGTGAATGTCCTCCACGAGGGCGCACCTGAACGCCGTGAGCGACGAGCCTTTGCCGCATTGAGCATGAAACTCAATCAAGCTCTTGAGCGCCTAATAAAATAGAATTATTTACAGATAATTGGGCCCACTCCCTACGTCCTAGAGGACAAAAGGTCCAAGACCTATGATCCATCAAAATATTACAAGTATCACCGTGGAAAGGGCCATGAGACCAATAAGTGTTGAAATTTAAGACACGCCGTCCTAGACCTTATTGATAATGTCACCTTTCCGTTACCTAAGGCAGAATGTTCCTCGAATAACAATAAGAATCCCCTCGCATCTCACGATGAGTCCATTTTTGTTATAATCGCCTACAGCCTAGGCTTCGGTCCCACTTTACTTATCAAACCTGTGTCAGTGCATGGTCATTTAACCATTAACGGTATATGTGATAGCAATGAAGAGGATGCATGGGATGCATCCCTAAAGTTTGACAATATTTACGATGACGCATGGATTTCTGAACACGAAGTTTGGGAGGATGAAGTCGACAACCTTACAGGTCCTGTAGTTTTTATGGGAGAAAAGGTGGTCCATCCTAGACAAATGATAACTCGGCAGATAAGGGCAATGAGGTAGTGGCACAAGAACCACTCGATGACCCTTTACTAAAACAACTCAAAATAATGAAAGACGATGTGATCGTCTGGCAACTTTTAGCATCGTGTCCAGAGCAAAGGCAAGCACTCCTTGGCGAACTCAAAAAAATAAACATTTCGCCTGAAACTTCTCCCTCCAAACTTGTAAGCTTCTTGACGGAGGAAAGATCGCCCACCACGGTCACATTTTCGGATGAGGACCTACCTAAAGAGGGTCGAAACCCTAATAAGGCATTATACCTTACGGTCACATGTAACCAACATCACGTACCCATGGCACTCGTTGATAACGGGTCCGCGGTCAATGTATGCCCACTTAGCATTGCAAAATGACTAGGCATCCAAAATGACCTCACACAAACATCGCAAGGCTTACGAGCCTACGATAACTCTAGGAGAAGCGTGCTCGGGACCATCAGCATCCATGTCACTGCTGGTGTCATAGAAAAACGAGTCACCTTTTCCATGATCGACATACCCTCCACCTTCAACCTGCTCTTGGGATGACGTTGGTTACACAGCATCAATGCCATCCCATCCACCCTTCACCTGAAAGTAAAAATGGTTGTAGAGGAGAAATTCCTCGTGATCGAGACCGACAAAATGTAGGTCACCTCATCTAAGACTCCCTTCTTAAAAATAGACAATGGTGAAGGAGACGAGGAATTTTGGGGCTTCAACCCTGAAATAAATGCTATTGAGGATGAGCAAGTTCCATTCGACTTTGATCCTCATTCCAACCTACATGTCAATGCCATCCTTTGGAAGCAGGGTTACATGCCCGGGATGGGTTTAAGAAAGCACGCCCAGGGCCCGAGTTCTTTTCGGTGGGCACCATCCACGAACCTCACATTCGACCTAAGCTACACTCCCTTGATTCATGAAATAAAAGAATCAATGTCAAGGGAGGAAAGAATGAAGAGGTCCATACGAGAAGGCATTCCCTTCGATTGCCCGAAAACCCCACACCCTAAACGGAGAATTTGTTCGGGTAGACGATAACTTCCCTTACTACGGATTTTTTGAGCCTAATTACCTAAAAGAAGAGGGCACATTAATCCCAGGATTTGAAATATTCGAGATTGCAACCATCTTGAAAATGAAATACCAAAGCTTTAGGGCCAAGTCTCACTTGATTGGGCTCAACCCTTACCTCACAATGCATTCAGTCTCCTTTTAGGGCAAGAGAAGATCTGAGCACGAGAAGATGACGACATTGTTCTGGCCATCCAGAACAAAGGATTTGACCCCTCCAAGCTAATCTCACCCGCCACTGGAACGATTGAGGGATGGAGCCACACCTACAAATGGACGACTTCCGACGGGCGCAAGTTCAGCATCACTATAGGAGGACTTATGTTCGAGTCAAGAAATTCAAATTCTTGTAGCTCTAGCTATTTCAATTTTGATGCTAGTGTAGGACACTCTCCTCCTGAGAGGATTAGGAAGCTAGGCTCCCCTATTCCCAAAGTGTATGAACCTTCCGTTGACGTACTCTTTAATGGTATTAATAAAATGAATGACGATTCTTCTTAGTCCTTGGATTGTTTTGCCAATGAACCTACGGGCGATAAATCTCTCATGCTGGCCATGCTCGAGCATGAACAAAAAAAACCTCGGTAATTGAAGAAACTAAGATGATTAACTTGGGAATTACGATAAACCTCAAAATGTTAAAATTGGTCTAGATGAAATATGTGAACTAATGGAGGCAGTCCTTCCCATCAAGGTTGAGATACCTTCCCTTAGGGTAGTCTTAGAAAGTGACATTGCCGAGGCCGATCGGGTAAAAGAAAGATACAAGCATTTAGTCCTGCTAGATGAAAGGCGTCTAAACACCTTACACAATGTTGAAATGTATCAAAGAAGAGTGGCTCGAGCCTTCAGTAAAATGGTACGACCACGATCATTAAAATAGGGGGACTTCGTTTCGAAAGAAAACTAAGCACCTATATGAGACCCACGCGATAAATTTAGCCCAAATTGGTCAGGACCGTACATAATCAAGAAAATCATGTCGGGAGGAGCAGTCTTACTCATGGATCTAGATGGAATAGAATTCTCACAACTAACCATTTTGGACCAATTGAAAAAAATTTACGCTTAATTACAAGTTTATAATCGTCTAATGCCCATACATTATCCAAGATTATATTCGGCAAACAAAAATATAAAAATGAAACAAAATCCTTTATCATATTGAACTACGTTCGTCATGATTCCCATTCGGATACGTAGGTAACCCGCAAGGGCCCGGCATGAATTCTAAAAATCAATCGACATCATTGACATCACTTTGCATTAACTACGTTTGGCTTGATTCTCGTTCGAATACATAGATAACCTGCAAGGGCCCGACTCATTCAAAAAATGATAAACACTTTCTTTTCCATGCAATGTGTACAATAAAAAGAGACATTTACATTATTCCCTATGCTCAACACTATGCCTATGATTAAAATTTCAAGTCCTTTGGGCTATGCCCATAGTTGGTACTTTTGGGCTTCGATTTACTTTGGCTCCAAATTATTAAACATGATTTGGACCAACTAAAAAAAAAGAGTGTGATCTTTGAGAAGACATTCTCTTTTTCAAGAGTTATGAAAACTAATTATCAATGAAATAATCATAGAGCATAAATAATATAATTAATTAAGGTTTTGAATATTCATTTAAACCTTAGTAAATTATTTTTCTTGAAATAACACTTTCTTTTATTTCTAGAAAATCTCAAGGAATAAATGGAAAGGAAATGAAAACAATATGCAGAAAAAAAAAAGGAAGAAACAAGGCTGAAACCCAGCGAATATTATTATATTCGTTGGGGGCTTAGCGATATTCATTATATTTGCTGGCCCTCCAGCAAAATTTGTTTTTTTTTTAAATCGCCGCGATCAGCCTTTGCATTCCAAACAAAATGCAATACAGAATGCATTCGGGTTCAAAAAGTACAAAAAACAGCAAAGAGATGTAAGAATTGATGCAATTTTTGAAACAATGAACAAACAATAGATGATATAAGCTTAATTTTTATTGATTCAAAGATTCAAGAGTCTAATCACAAGAATTTTAAAATGGTAAAAACTATTCCTAGAGTGGGAATCCAAAAATTACATCATTCAAAAATCCTTGCTAAGGACCTATGCTCTAGTCCTTCTCCTTGGGAGGACGTTGGTCCTTCGGGGGAGCCGCACTCATGCTCGTCTTATCTTTGCAACGCCAAACTAAGTGCATCTTCTTACTCCTCTTGGCAGACGCCTTGTCCATGGGACGAACCTTAGAAACTGAGGGCTTTGCCTTCACCTTTTTCTTCAATGGTGGAGTAGGCTTCTTCTTGGGTTGTCTAGGTGGAGACGCTTGCTTCTTCAACCCTCGTCTCTCATTTTTCCCGAGACTACTTATGTTTATTCGGGTCATCGGAGATTATCCATGCAAGGTAATGCCCCGTCACGAATGGAGACAAAGTCTTACGAGGCACTATCCAACGTAGGCGTTCCTTCCAATAATTACCCAAAATCGCCAATTGACGAACACTTAATTTCACCTCCGTTGGACAATAGTGTCTTTCCTAGGGATGTGTTGGGCTAGTTCATACTGACGCATAACCTGAATGGGGAAAAACGTCAAGAGATGGGTAAGACTTACTACCCAACTATGGGGTATCTCCTCCATACATCCACCCATTGTGGTAAGAGTCCACCAGGGGACGTGCCAACAAACAGTCGGGTTCCCTCCCAAGTAAATCATCCATTCACCAAGAGCCTTCTCCTCATATAAGCGTTGGCGGGATGGGAATTGCTTGGGCATATAGGTAATGAGTGCATCCGGTTTCTTCACCAATTGAAGAATCTTTAAGAGCCAAATCTACAAAGGCAAAAGAGAGAAAAATCAATGATCATGCAAAAGAAAAATCAAGCATAGAATAGTAAAGAAAAGAGGCATCAAGACTCACTTGGAGAAGCAAAGGGCTTCCCAAAAAGTCGCGATCCTCTTCATGCGCCAAATGATCCAAGCAAGCATTTGTTTCTCCCACGACAAGGGCCATGGGACTACACCCTTTCTCCATCATCTTGACGATGTGTAGAAGAGAAGCACGGGCCATCATACCACTTCCCACGAATATGAAGTTGCATAGAAGACACATAACGAAGGCCCAACGACGGAACGTCCTCGCTCTACTATCACTCTTCAAGGGAGGAGGAGTGAAGTGCTCGATTACCTTGAGAAAGTTGAAGTGATCCCCGTCAAGAATATCTCTAGCCTTCTTGTGGTCAAGGCCAAGATAATCCTAAAACAAGGATTCAAAGTTATGACCAAACATGAGAAGTGCGATGTTGATGTTTTGGGGAATGCCCGACATTGCGGAAAATTCTTCCACCAAAGGACACAATTCTTTGGTCCTTCCTAGGAGGAAGACATGAAGGTTAGGCATCCAAAACATGATGGACGCCCTTAGAAGAACCTAAACAAGCTTTAGTTATTTTAGGGTGAAGAAAATGATTAGGTTGAAAATACCTAAGCATAACCTTTCCTTCATGGACAATAAGTTCGGGTTGGATGTTTGAGCTTAAAGAGTTGAGAAATGGAGATTGGCCATGAGTTCGGGTTGGATGTTTGAGCTTAGAGAGTTGAGAAATGGAGAAGTTTGAGACTTTCGCAGTTTGGGTGCGGTACTCTGCCATGCACGACCATCATTTTATAGCTACACTTGCAGAAATGCTCGCAAAGGGAAAACTAAGCACCAGGCATTGGACATGGCCCATCGATTATGGACATAAATGCTGAGCCACCCAGTAATTTGAAGAATAATCGCTTGGAGCCCAGCAATTCCTTTCATATTCACTGGCCTCCAAGCGATTCTTGTCGAATTCGCTAGCCGTCGAACGTCATATTTAAGTGATCATTCACTCAACTTGAGTTAATTCTTAGGAATTATTAATCCATTTTTCACCCTTTAATCCTTTGCCCCCCCCCTTAAATGCATTTTCATTCTTTTGGCATTTTATGAATTTTAATTCATTTATATTTTTTTTTGTGCATAAATATGTCCATGGGATATTCTATTACTTACCTTCTTATATTCGATTCCACTCTTTTTATTCTTTATTTGTGGATATATATGTGCACAAATTTTTTTCTTTCACCATTTTTCATATGTATGTATGTGTGCATGACAAACGATTCTCAGAAAATAAATTTCATTGTTAAAAACTTTTTTGTTTACAAAACAAAAAAATTAGTTCAAAGACCCTCGAGCAATTGCTATCTACCTGGAGCGGGCTAATCCGCAACCTTGCCTCTGCTGTCGAGAGGTGCTGAACCAACACGCCTCTTATGAGAGGACCCTGCCTCCTGATCGCTTGGCTGAACCTCCATGACCGCATTCAGGTCCGCCAACATTTTTCTAGGAATGATGAATGAGTCCATGACGTGACCGCCTACGGACTCTCGATCCCTTGCCTTCTCCTGTGCTCGCGGCTGCTGGCGAGAACTGCTCACATGACCCTCTGCCATATGGGTTGAAAGGCGCGAACCCTGAGCTGGGAGGCATGACAACCCCTATGATGTGAATGCGCTGCCTGAGGACTCGGCGCCCAAGGCTACGGCATCTGCTAAGGCCGAAAAACCCCATACAAGGATAAATAGGTAAAATCAGCCACGAGACAGCATAATCTTGGCAAAATAATTAGAGAAGGCAGGCGAGTGTACCTATCTCTCCTGAGTACGAGAAGTGCAACTCAAGTTGAAGAGCCCTCGAATATGCTTCTTCATGGCGTAGACGGCTTTCAAGGTCGCCTTTGTCTCCTTCGGGTTCATCTGCAAGGTCGAACAAAAGACAAACTATTAGTGAAATGCAACAACTAAAATCAAAAAAAAAAAAAATTTTAAAAGCAAATTTGGCATGCATACCCCATGGTTCCCCTCAAGCAGGGGAAGGTACTCACACTCAACATCTTGTATGTCTGGGACCTCAAGTGTGACACGAGTGCCTGACTCGTCTACATAGCTGATAGACAGAGTCGGCACAGGAATGCGCACTTTGCCCTGAAATGATAAGAAACTCCATTATAGTGCATCAAACACAAGCAAAATCAAAAGCAAGAAGGCATATCGGTAAGCTTGCCTTAGTGAAAAGGAGAGTGGCCGGCATCAGCCGCTCGCTGCAAAACGCCTGGTAAGCAAGTGCTAGGTCGTCATCACCCAACTGCTAGATAAAGTATGAGAACGTAGCACCCTGCATAGCCGCCCAAAACTCTCTCTTGGTGAGACAATCAGTGTAGTAGACAAAGTCCGGAGGATCTTGAGGACCTCAAACGTCACGATGGTCTGCCGAGTCACTCAGTCACCAAGGAACCACACGTGGCGAAACGGGCCCTCAAATAGGATCCTCTTCATATCATACCCCCTGATCGTCCGGAATGCTAGTCACATCTGACCAAGGGGTGTACAAGACCTTAAAAAGCAGCAAAAGGAAAGCGTTAGAAAAATTATAATAATGTGCATAATACACGAATCAAAATTAAAAGTACATGCAATCCATGTATACCTGAAGAGCGACAAACTCGTTCAGCATCCGCCTTTACTTCGGGAGAGGAAGCTCTCTAGGCGCAGTACGATACATCGACGACCAGCAAGATAAGATCAAAAGTGCTCGGGGCTCGTGACATCGTTGCCCGAAGACTGGAAAGTGCTCGTAGAACCATATCTGCACATAAGAAGAGAGTTAGCAACTCAAAATTAAAGCAAATATAGGGTAATTGAAGGCTACAAGAGGCATTACCTCGATCACCTTCCAAAACCCGCCAAGGAGGATGTCCTTGTTCTTCACTTGACGACACCCCTTCCTCAAGTACTTCATCAGCGTCGCATAGGCAGGAGCGCCCCAGTTGTAACTTCTAATACTCCCGACATTCTCTAGGGACGGGAGGTAAGAGAAGTAAAGACGGGTACCCTTGTCAGCAAACAATGTGCAAGCCAGGAGATAAGCAACAAAGAGCCGCGCTGTCTGGTCCAGCATCAAGGCCCCAAGATGGTCTGTAAGAACGCCCCTACATACAGAGTAGGAGATAGCTCTGTCATTTGGAGTACCAACACTCACAAAATCTGCCCCAAACATGGCCGTTAGACTCTCCTGCTCGAGGGAAAAGGAACCATCGAAAGGGACAAGCTCCCCTATGAAGCCAACACTGCTGATCAAACCAAACTCTGACGGCGTGATCGTCATCTCGCTCATGGGGAGGTGGAAGTTGTTGGTCGTGTCCCAAAAGCGCTCTATGAGAGCCCGAACGACTGACAACTTCACATACTCGCAACCATGAAGTGAACTTAATAAAGGGCCAAACCCAGTCTCCTCGAAACGGGCGAATAAATTATTACCGAGGGCCCTCACAAGTTAACGGTGCGTGGCAATAACCTCAACGATGCCACCATAACCTCTCATGTCTGCCTTCTCTTCCTATGAGAATATTACCTACACAATATGATCAACAAAAAAAATGGCTCGAGAAAAATCGTGGGCAATACACAAGTACACCTATGCGTACAAACGACGAGCATTTCAGTATTTTACCGAACAAAATGAAACATTAATGACATCAAACATGTTCTAAAGCAATAAAACATGAGCTAATAGGTTCATTTCAATGTTTTATGGCAAGAAGCCATGAATTTCGCGGAAATACTAAGCGTAAAGTTTTGAAACTTACCGCCCGTTTCCTTGCAAGGTAATACAAATGATCATTAGGATCAGGCAAGAGCAATGAAGGATTCTAGTCTTGGTTCGGTTGCCACATGCATATGACGAACCAATCACCGGCCCAAAGCTCCTCCCTGACCTTCTTATACTTGCATTTTGGGGCACCCACGGGCCTCCCCCAAAATATATAGTGAACTGGCCCCACCTGGGCCTCTTCCTTGTCTTCTTCACCACCGATTGGATCTATGACCATCATAGTGACGAAAAAAGCGAAAAAATAAAATCATTTCTTCAACCCTATCCATAAACAAACTATCACCACAACTAAGTGAATTTCTCAAGAATGAGGAGGGATTACTTGTAGACTCAAGCTAGTAATATAATCAAAGAAAACAAGTTTTAGTTGAGTGGAGAAGAAAATTTGAGCAAACACAATGAAGATTTGAGAGAGAAATCGAGAGAAAACGAAAACCTCATTCGCGAAACGAGTCTAAACGCGACCTAGCAAATACCAGGATATTCACTTGGCCCCTAGTGATTATGTCTGTATATGCTATGCCTCCAGCAAATTAAGGCATATTCGCTGGGCCCCTCTCTAGCGCCGTTCAAAAGTTTTCCTTTTGGCGCCCACCTATTTGTTACATATAATTCAAAATGCTCGACTGTTGTGATATAAACATGGGTAGTTGAGCGCAAGACTAATTAAATTCATATAGTCTGGGAAAAATCTGGCCTAGACGGTCTGTTCTAAAATCTAAACAAGAACTTTTTTTCCCGTTTAGGCTCAAACATTCAATAAGTGATGAAAAAGTTATTTTGACCCTGACAATCATTAAAAGACGGTATCAATAAAATATCAGAGATAATCACTCTAACCTGGGTAGTCAATAAATACCCAAAATTCACTTTTCCTGACTCGGGTAGTCAATAAATGCCCAAATCCATATTGGGCTGACTCTGGTTCTCAATAAATACTTTTATATCCTTAAAGTCTATTTTCGACCCCAGGATGTCGATAAACTCCTTCAACTCCATTTCAGACCCCAGGATGTCGATAAACTCCTTCAAATCTATTTTCGACCCCATGATGTCGATAATCTCCTTTAAATATATTTCCCACCCCAGGATATCATTAAACTCCTTCAATTCTATTTTCAATCCCAGGATGTCAACAAACTCCTTCAAATCTATTTTCGACCCCAGGATGTCGATAAACTCTTTCAAATCTATTTCTGACTCTAGGACGTAAACAAACTCCTTCAAATCCATTTTCTACCCCAGGACGTCGATAAACTCCTTCAAATCTATTTTTAACCCCAAGATGCCAATAAACTCCTACAAACACACTCCAACCCGAAGATATCGATAAACTCTTCCTCTATTTTATCTTGACCTAGGACGCCATTAAAACACAGTATCATCCTGTACAAAGGATAAAGGGCCTATACCCTTAATCATACATTTCCAGCTACCCACTTGGTAAGCTAAGTGCACTATACACTTCTAAGAAGACATACTATGACCTTCGCCGCTCAGCTCCTCGGTCAAAGTTCGGATTCCGTTGACACCAAAGTAGTGTCCCCCAAATGTCTCTATGACGATACGAAGTCTGCAGTCCTGTTCCTGAGAATTTCAAATACGCGAAATAATAAAAAGCCAAAGTCCACCGAAGTCAGAGGGAGAAATGGTCATTTAACCTCACCCTTGAAACTTCTAGAGTCTTCCATCAACCTTCCTGGCCAAGAAAAGCCAGAACGTACTAGAAGAGAGAAATCAAAAGCCAACGATTATGAATATAATCACCGCCCACCCAGCGATTATCAACAGAATCGTTTGGCTCCTAGCGATTATCAACATTTTCGATTGGCCATGCAGCGAATTTCTCTCATATTCGATGTCTGTTGAGCTTTCCTGACCGTTTTCACCCAGGTTCATGGTTCAGCTTCCAGCAAATATGAACACATTCGTTGGGCACTCAATGAATATAGGCATAATCGCCTTGTGCCCCAAAGAATTGCTTCATATTCGTTGGGCCAAGGTTCATTAAATTTTTCATTCATAGATAAACCCATGCAATTCACCATACAACGTAGAGCATAATCACAACGTAAACCTCTGGAAAAATACTTCCAGCAATCAGAATACTCCTTCCCTCAAGTTTAGGCAATTTCCTAAGCCCAAAAATATATAAAAAAAAAAAAAAAAAAAAAAAATCCGTAAAC
>ONZA01004540.1:40501-53070 GCA_900322205.1 Kewa caespitosa
ATGTTATCTGAGACATGCTATATGTTATCTGTTGTCATGCAAACCGTGCATTAATATGGTCGGCGATGAATAACAAACTAGATGCAAAAATTGCACTAAACAGTTGGCACTTCAATCCAATATTTCTTTACTATCATTGTAGAAATCCTAAAAACTTGTACACAACGACTATATCTATAAAGTGATGGCATTTTATATATAACAACGATGACTACAAATTTCTAAATACACCCTGCTGTATAAATGAAAATTTTTCATTAAATCATACAAGAGTGACACACAAAACTTGTTATACAAATATTCCTAATTGTTTCCCATCAAAAAAGTATTCCTAATTGTTAATAGCAAGTATTCTATATTTGCATCAGCCAACTTTCAAACAAAGTAGCAAGTACCACTTCACAAGTAAAATAGAACACCAAAAAGAAAAAAAGAAAAAAGAAAAACATCGAGGCATTTTGATTGGATTGGATTTGGGGACAAACTTACAAAAACCAATAATCAACACAACTTGAGAATATCCCCATCTTTTAGCGCAAGACTAAGCAAACAAACAAACAAACACAACAAAAGCCAAGGCAGCCCCCCAAAAAGAAAAATCCCATCAAACCTATGTACTCGTGTACATATGTCATCTGAAAATGAAATCCCCAAATTCTTAAAAACAACAACAAACAAACCCCACCAAACCAATCCCATGTACTCGTGATCACAAACCCAGAAATAAATGTTTAGTTAATTTGGCTGTTACACTGTTATTTAACAACTACCCATTTTGATTTTTTAGTGGAAAGTTTCAAAAGGGTCGATTTTTACTCGATCCCATTTGGAATTCCCAGTTCTTGATTGTTATTTTGCAGGTAATTCTTGCCCATTTCTTGTATTTTTCATCAAGGTTTTAGTTTGTTGGTTTTTGAATGTTTTGTGTGTGATTAGTTGTTGGTGTTGTGATTGGTGTTCATGTCTTGTTTTGTGGGGTTTTCAGTTGATTTGGTTGATACCCAGTTGAAAGTAGTAGTGATTGAGTGTTGTGTTTATTTTGGGATGTTTTAATTTGTCTAAATTTGCAATCTTTTAATGTACCCATTTGCAGATTTGAGTTCTGTGACACCCCATTTGTGGATTCTCTTAAAGATTGGCTGAAATTGTGGAATTCTGATGCAAGTAAGAGGTTTATATTGCTTTGATGGAGTTGGGTTTATGACTATTTGAAAGGTGTGATTTTCTTCAGGTTTGTTCAGATTTGTTAGTCTATAGAGGTTTGTTATAGTAAGTTGAGAGAAACCCATGAGAGGTTTTGATTGTAGGTGCATTGTTGTTTCGTTTGGGCTCATATTGTTGAGTTGTTACTTGGGAAAATGGGAGAATCAATAGTTATTTGTTAGGTGTTGAATCTGCTCAAGTAGAGAGTGGAAGGGTGCTAAGGGTGAGATTGAAATGGATGATCCATCCAAGTATGCTCATAGCCCAGCTCATCTGGCTGTTCTTCGTCGAGATTATGCGGGTCTTAAGCGTATAATTGCATCGCTTCCTAAGCTGTCTAAGGCCGGAGAGGTAACCACCGAGGCTGAGTCCATTGCTGCTGAGCTGCAGGCTGATGAGTTTTCAGCTATGATTGATCGGCGTGATGTTCCGGGCCGTGAAACTCCGTTGCATCTTGCTGTGCGCCTAAGGGATCCAACGTCAACTGAGATTTTGATTGTTGCCGGTGCTGACTGTAGTTTGCAGAATGAGAGTGGATGGAATGCTCGACAAGAAGCCGTTTGCATGAGAGAGGATGAGATAGCTAAAATAATTGCAAGGCACTACCAGCCACATGCTTGGGCCAAATGGTGCCGCCGGCTTCCCCGTATCGTTGCCTCAGCATCTAGAATTCGTGATTTTTATATGGAAATATCATTTCATTTTGAGAGTTCAGTCATTCCCTTCATTGGACGCATTGCTCCGTCAGATACTTACCGCATATGGAAACGTGGGTCTAACCTTCGTGCTGATATGACCCTTGCGGGCTTTGATGGGTTTCGGATCCAACGGTCAGACCAGACATTTTTGTTTCTCGGTGAGGGTTATTCCTCAGACGATGGGAAAATCTCTTTACCTTCAGGCTCTTTGGTTGTCGTCTCTCACAAGGAGAAAGAGTTCACCAACGCATTGGAAGAAGCAGGTTTTCAACCCTCTGAAGCTGAAGTTGCCCATGAAATTTCAGTGATGTCCAAGACTAACGCATTCAGACCGGGCCTTGATGTGACTCAAGCTGAGCTTGTTCCCCAATTAAACTGGAGGCGGCAGGAGAAAACTGAGATGATTGGCAATTGGAAGGCTAAAGTGTATGACATGCTTCATGTAATGTTGAGTATGAAAACAAGGAGGGTTCCCGGTGCTATGACAGATGAGGAGCTTTTTGCTCTAGAAGATGAAGACAAGACTCCTAATGGGGGTGAACATGGAAATTTTGATGACATACTAACTGCTGAAGAAAGAAAGCAGCTGGACTCTGCTCTTTGTGTTGGGAATTCAGAGGGTTTTGGTGAGGATGATGATCATGCCAATGTTGATTGCCATGAAAATGGGTCAGTAGTTGCTATTGAATATGTTGAATCCAATGCCAGTGCAAAAGACAAGAAAAGTTGGTTTGGTTGGAACAAGAGGAATTCTAAAAGTGGATCTGGTCATCATGAGGATTTGAAGATTTCGAAGAGGTCTGCAAAGCTTTCTCCTGGAAATGGAAGCCGTAAATCTGTTGATAGTCAGAAGGATGATGTGGTTGATACAAAGAAGGCGAAAGATAAAAGCAGCAAAAAGAATAAGAAAAAATCTTCCTCTGGTGAGTCAACGCATGAGAGCGAATACAAGAAGGGTGTGAGACCTGTGTTGTGGTTGACACCAGACTATCCTTTGAAAATTGAGGAACTTTTGCCCTTGCTAGATATTTTGGCAAATAAGGTTAAAGCTGTCAGGAGACTTCGTGAGCTTTTAACCACTAAGCTACCCTCTGGCACCTTCCCTGTCAAGGTACTAGCAATATCTTCACTTGCATTTTCTTCAACTGCTGCCTTAAAGGTCTTGTCATGTGGTGCATCTGCTTGTCTGTTTGACGTTATTTCCTTATGGATTATTTCTCTAAAGGTGGCTAATATACTTCGATAATAGCATTGGCTGAACTCACAAATAACCATGTAATTTACCATGTAGTTTGTCTACACCGTCTAAAATTTTTCTGCGTTTTCTCTCTTTTCAAGGTTGTAGTTGGGGTGGCGAGGAAGTTGAGAGGGTTATGCGAGATTTTATGTGGTCTGAATGAGGGAGGATAAGGCTACCCTTTGGGGGATCTTGTGTCTCATAAGAGGAGGGGTTGGGTCTTGGGACTATGATACCAAAAATTTTATTTGTGGCTGCCGTTGGAGATTTCCTTAGGAACCTGAATAATTGTGTTACAGGGTTGGAACTTGTAACAAGTTAAACTCTTTCTGGCTGGCGCCACAGTTTCTTGGTTTTAAGTTTATGTCATAGGTATCAATATTAAATTCCGTTTCTGGGAGTTCATTTAGGCTGGGGACCACTTGTTTCGATATGGTTTCCTCACCTTTACTGTAGTTCTTTACACTATGCACCTCTTGCAGAGTTTATGGTTTGAGATGGAATTGTTGGGTCTTTAAAATTTTCATTCAGGATGGTTTATGGAATAGGGAACTAAGGAGCTCACCTGGCCTTTTTTTTTTTTTTTCTCCCTCTTATTGTTATCATTTAATGGATATTTGGGGAAGAGCCCGTCTGTAGGATTCAGTTCCCTGCCTCATCCGGTTTATCTTCTTGTAAATCCTTTTACTCTCAGATTTTTATCGCTACCTGTCAACTTTTCAGTGACCAGCTTCATTTGAAGGTCCAAAAGGAGGCTAGGGAACATGTATGGATGTTTGTCATGGATAAGGTGAGTTGACCAAATACGGTGCTCTCTCCCAGTTTATGCGTCATGTGTTCTCGAAGTGCAACTTGTTAGCGAGTTGGCATCTTTGCCTACATCCTTAGGTGCAACTGGCATAGGTTTTTTGGTATGGATAGGAATACCTGGATTTTCCCAGCATCTTACTGTTGGTACTAGCAAATGGATACCTTAATTATGGGATAAATAAGCAACAAAAATTACTATGGCTGTGTGCTTTTGTAGCAACATTTTGGGTTCTTTGGTTGGAGAGGGATGATCACGTGCTTCAGAGTAGCTCATAGAGGATTGGTGGGTTGGGGATAGGGGTGCTAATGGAGTGAGTCAAGCTCAAGCTCAACCGAGCTCGACTCGACTCGAACCTTGCAAAACTCGAGCTCGACGAGCTCAAAAAATTGAAGTTCGACTCGACTCGACTTTCCCGACCCACGAGCTCGAATCGTCTCAAAGCTTGAGTCGAACTTAAATCATACATTTTAATTTCAAACCTTTTCCTTTTAAAATTACTCAATTTATTTTGTAAATCTAAATATCTTACAACCTCACAACAAGTCTGCAATTTATTAAAACATATGTTATGATTCCATAAAACATGTCAAAATACCTGTTAGTCATTACTCAACATCCCGAAATCTCAACATGCCAATGTTAGTGTTCTAACACAGTGTACATGAATCCAGTAAAAAGGAGTTGGGAGTTGGGGAAAGATAAGGATAAAAGTCAAGTTTACAATCACAAATTTTAACAATCAAACTGTGGGAAATATAATAAACATTAACATCTTTTCGAATTGTCATCTCTTGTTGCTTCTAATTCGCATCCTCGTCTCAGCGAATAGTTCGAACACCTTCAAATAAACAAGGAGTATAATGTTAATATCTAATTATTTAACTTTGCATTAAAAAATTTCGGTACCAAGCTAAACTTGTGGAAGAATGATTTCTTTGGGCTGATCTTCTTCCCGATCCTACAAAGAAAAAATAGTAATCAAACATTAAGTTAACTATACAATAAACACTAATAAAAACAACAGAAGGATGGGTTAAATGAGCTTACTTTGTTCTTTCTCTTCACTCCATGAAGAGATCTACACCAATCTCCAGCACACATGAGCACTGTATGTGGAGCTAATGAAGCTCTATAAGGATCTATGACCCGACCCGCAGCACTAAAAGTTGCCTCCGAAGCCACAGTCGTGATAGGAATTGCTAAGATATTTGGTGCTATCCGAGATAAAACACGAAATACGGGTTAACTAACTTGATTTATGGAGCGTGGTGGTCGAGCAGGCTGATGAGGTGATGGTTGACGCACAGTGCAACGAGCTAGCGAAGGAGCTGTTAAGGGCGGCTTCGGAACTTGCCGTTAACGGATCTGTTGCGGGCGGCGTTTCAGAACGGCGATGACGACGAGGCTGTTGAGGCCGTTGAGGTTTCAGATCGACAACTTGGTGAGGAGGACCAAAGAGGAGTTCATGGTTCTTGGTGAGGAACTGATGAGTCTTACGTTTTGGGGCATAGGGTTTCATCATTTAGCTTATATACGAGAATTTTTTCGAGGAAAAAAACTAGAAATATATTTTAGTCTTGGGTAGTTGGGCCTTGGTACATTTGGGCTAGTGTTCATTTTTCCAATTATATGATTTGGCTAGTAATTCAATTAAAATTTCAAAAAGCAGTAAATTTGACTAAAATAAAAAAAAATTAAAAATTTATCGAGTAGCTCACGAGCTTTTCGAGTCGAGTTGGGGCTAGCTCGAGTCGACTCGCTAAGCTTTCGAGTCGAGTTCGAGTTTGAGTCGAGTTTAGTTCGAGTCGGGTTATTGTCGAGTAGCGGCCGAGTCGATCTCGAGTAGCTCGCGGGTAGTGTCGCTCGATTAGCAGCCCTAGTTGGGGACGTGGAGGTGTTTATTTGGATCATTGTCGGCATATGCTTCAGGGAATTTGCTAACGTGCAAGGAATGATTTTTTGGTGATCGTTGTTTAGCTGAAGGAGGCGTCTTGCCGTACATATTATTTTTACACTCTGGTTACAGCTTCCATTTATCTAAAAAAAAGCACCTGTTAGGTGTTTGCCTTTTTCTGCCTCACGTAACTTAAGGTAACTGTCGTTATCCTGGCTGATTGACGCTATTCTTGGAGAGCAGTCCAAAAAATGGTAGGGGTTCCTTTACGACAAACTGTTCCAGTTGGTGATATATGCTGAAAAAGGTGCTACTGAATCATTTTTAACAAAGAACTACAGTTGGTTAAAATGACTGGTGCTTTACGGGTTCCTTTATCTGGAAGCGATCAGTAGTTATGTACAATGACATTGTCCTGACACCCTCCAGTCCATGACAATCCACCGTGTACAATCATAAGAATCTGGCCAAAATCCAAATAAATGTGCTTGTGGATTGTTGCTTGATTTAGGGGTTGGAATTGGTCCTAAAATTGTCCTGTCCATGGGCTCCCATGTTTTCATTGTCAATTGTCAAACATATATAAGATTGGCTATATAGCGGTCACCATCAGTACAGCCACCATCAGTAGCCACCTGAACTCTTACATGTCACCCATTTTGGTGCATCCCGTACCTGCTCCTAATGACCCTATGCCACAAAGATTTAACCTCCAAGGGGAACCTCCAAAGCCACTTCTCACAACAGCAATGTTCTTCATAACTAACATCCATGTGTTTTGAGACTGAATGCGTCATCTTTTATTGACAAATGGATGAGGAAACTGGGATTATAAATGTGATTTCAGGATTGGTTCAGTTCTGCAGTTTCTTGTCCATTTTCCTTCAGGAAATTACACAGTAGATCATAATAAGCAGTTTTTATGCATGGTGAAACCGGAACAATTTTGCTGGCCATGCCATCTCTCTAAATTAGAACTTGCATTCATGTGCGTGAATGTTACATGTTACAACCTCCACATATACGAAATATGGACTGTAACACAATTAGCAACCTGAAGCCCCAATTGTGGTATTTAGATGTTCATTTTAACACTTTCGGTGTTTTATTTAAATATCACATGAATTTGTTTCCACATGTATGCAAAGTCAGAACATAGTATTTCCCACCATTTACTATAGTGCTCCAAGCACAAAACACTGTCATCCCTATCCATTACAATTCATTTGTCTGGCCTGAGCACCATGACTCTGTTTTACTCAGAGATTTGTGTTTCTATGACTTGCTATTTGCATGGTGCAACATCTCAGACTCAAGGAGAAACTGGGAGGGTTTGGGTTATTAGAACGGCATGAAGATCATCTTGATCTACTCTGGTCCACTCTGCTGTTATTCTGTGGTTGACAAAGATGCATAGTTCTGCATTCTTTGCGGTGACAATCTTTTATATATTACTTTAGATATTCTTCCCTATACAAAATTAATGGATGAACTCGCGGTTTTAATTGATTATCATGCGACGAAAGTTGCATGATTCTGCAGCTTCCTGTAATGGCTGCTCACTAATTCCCTTTCGTTCTCTGGACAGTGTGTGTGTTCCTAATGCCGTTATTTCATCAGCAGTGGCTTATAATCACATTTTGTGGAAAACCTTCAAAGAACGATAACAATTTTAGCATTTATCATCAACCAACACCTCATCTTTACCTAGAGCACGCTCATAATGAACAATGTTTCTTCTGGTCTTGTGATCTTCATTAACTGGATATAACTTATACCAGGTTTGCCCTTTTCGTACTGCCTTTAAGCTCTTGTGTTTCTTTATGCAGGTGGCCATCCCAATTGCACCAACTATTAGAGTCGTCGTGACCTTCACAAAATTCGAGGAACTTCAGCCTGTAGAAGAGTTCTCGACCCCACTCTCTAGCCCGACCTATTTCCAAGAGTCCAATTCCAAAACCAAAGACTCGGAAGGGTCCATGTCATGGATCTCATGGATTAGAGGGAACCGTGGCGGGCAGTCTAGTGACAGTGAGGGCCAAAGCCAACGAAATCGAGACGATGTGGATCTGTTTGGCATACCCTCAGGTTACACTTGGGTCGACAACGAGGAAAAGAAACGCCGTGCGAAAGCTAAAAAGGACAAGAGCAACAAAACCATCACGCCCACCACCCCCCAAAACGTGGAGGTAGTAGAGTAATGTCAACAACCGCAAGTCCACGTCAAAAGAAGGAAAAGAGAAGAGAAAGATAAAATTCTCCGGAAGCTGAAGGTAAATTCTCACCTGTGGGCTGTGAAGCCTACAGATCTGATGGAAGGTCTTGTTCAGGTGAGTCTCAAGGGCAAGTGTTGAATTGTACTACTGTTTATGGTGTCATGGAATTTAGGGGAAGCAGAATCTTCATGCTTTTATATTTTTTGCCTTCTCCTTGATACCGCTCTTGTCGATCTTGCCTTTTCTTTTCCCCTTAATTATTCGTACACCAGTTTATGTATCTATTTATAATAAATTTATCTCGTTCACAAATTATTAGTTGGTTCATTCAATTTTCGTTTTGTGTCTCCCACCAATTTACTGGAAAGAACCGATCTTGAGATCTGTTAACGCTACATAGAAACAGCATCATGTCCTCTTATGATCTGATAGTATGCTCTTGGTGTTTTCGCTGCAAGTTTGGTCAATCTTTTAGAGTTCTTGAGGGTGTGAGCGAGTTAAACGCATGGGACGGATTTGCGATAATAGTATGGACTTTAACCGTGGTGAGGATTGGTTAAAATTGGTTAAATGGGAATTACTGATGTACTCCCTCCGTCTCATTCTAGTTATTATTTTTACTATTTCGCATTGTCTCAACTCAGACATTTGTCCTTGTAATATGCTGTTGTAAGGTCTTAGTGTTTTCATGACCGTCGACTTCAGGGGCTGAACCGATGAAGGATTGGTTGGCAAAGCCCAGACATCCACGTTATGAGCCCGAGAAGATGAAGGGATTCAGAAGGGCAGGGTTTCTGAGTGTGAACTTTTCAATTTTGTCATTGCTTTTATGCCAATCTTCACTCCTAGCTGCTAGCTCCCCCCACCCTCTCGACATTCTCCGACAAGCGGTTCCCTCTCAACTCTCTGGCAAGCGGCTCCCTCTGTTTGTAACTTTTCTCTGGCGAGGCATTTCACATGTTGGTTGCAGTTGCAATTTAGGCCCTGTTCTTTTAGACTTATATTCAGTTCTGTCCCACTTCATTTTAGTTTAGTTCAACTCCAAACTAAAGTTAAGTAGTTATCAGCTCCGAGATGTGTTTACGGTAACTCTTATCATTTTAAAAATCTTAACATGTACTTTCATTTGAGTCCAAAATTGGGACATTTTGATGAGTTTGCAATGTTCAATTGTCAATTAAAAAGAAAATCAATTCAGTTTAGCTCAATTCATCAGTCCACTCAGTTGATGAACTCTGGTCTAGCTTGACTACCTGACCCACTTCGTATATGGGTTGATACAAACACAACCCTATCTAGCCCGTTAAAACTTTCTTCTTTCCTCAAGGGTTAAGAGGATGCTTATCATAGTACTAGTAGTAGTCATTGTGTTGTACTCCAAAAAAGGAAAACAAAGGGAAAACCACACTTGAATATGAACTAGCAATGCCCATCAACAAAACAGTATTGTTTCGTTTCGATTGTTTGGAAGAATAAAAATGCCTAATCCCAATGTAGATTGGTACATTATGATAATTGCCTAATCCCAATGTAGATTGGTACATTATATGAATTTATGAACCTCCACTATACAGCCTTCCCCTCTGTACAGAAAAACAAATGTGTGATGTGACCACCAAAATGACACTAAAACACCCTCCAGATTCAATGGCAGAAAAAAGATGCTACATACATATTTACACACAGGCAAAATTGTTGTTTCCTTTGGTTTGCTCTCTAGAACAATGGAATTCACCAAAAGCGGTCCTTGTTGACGCTCAAGTACCCGGCCATGACCTTCCCTCCGGTGTTCCTCATCCCATCTATGAGAAAACACCACGTAGACCCCAACGCTCCAATGAAGAAGTCCGAATCGGCAGCCATCAGGAAGTTGACCAACGGATACTCAGTGCTCGTGCGCCTCCCAAGACTCGCCTCATAGACGGCCATTGTCATGTTGCCCACCTACAGCAGCGATCCACAAACTTTCATAGTGATTATGCAATATGGTAGAATACTCCGTTTCATTTTATATGCTAATGCAATGTTCAATTTACCAGACTCAACTTCCACTCCATACGTTATGTTGTTTATAGAATTGAAAATGTGTGCATGACAATTAAAATGGAAAGAAGGGAATGTGCGTAGGGTATGCATTTGGGATTTCAAGTAAAAAAAATTTGAAGTCTGCTGGGTGCCAACCTGCCTCCTCACACGTGTGAAGTAGAAGCGCCAGCCAGCGGGAGTGTATTGCTTGGTTAGGTCGACGACGTCTTGCATTTCGGTTGAAAGCCAGATGTTCCGAAGGTCTGGAAACCTGGTTCGGATACGGTTGGCAAGGTGCATGTACTCGTGGAACTCGACAACCTTCATTTCACAAGCTTTGTCGCCCATCCTTACATGCATGCTTAGGAGAGGCCTAGGGATCCATGGTTTGTGGTTGGACCATACATACTTTTCAATCTCGGATGATGAAGAGTGCTCTGTTTGTTCCTGCTTGAATAATATGTTTATGTTGTTAGATTACAATAGAACTTGCTGATATATTACTTAAGAAGATTGATCAGCACGGACTTTCCGTGAATCGACATTCATAGTGAAGACTTTCTGTTTCAGGAAAGTGATTACTTTCACTAGACATCCCAAAGTACTACAAACCGCAACTAGGTTTAGGCATGGGGTGCATTACGTGCATGAAACAGTTCGAAATACAATATTTTGACTGAAGAATGAAGGCCAGGTTTCAGACTCATAGTACTCTTAGTATCTCTTAACACAAACCCAAATGAATTGTCGACCGAGTTAAACGAAAACACCAATAAATATGACCAATTAACCACCCAAGACCAGGTAAAGAGGCCACTTTGGTCACCTTATAGATGTGACTGTGAGGGAAGAACATTAATCGTGACAAGAGCTAAATAGTGATATAAACAGTAGTTTTATGTGAGTTACTTTGTATAAGACTACTATTTGTGCAATTGCATAAACTGGTAGTAATACATGTGTCCGGAAGTTGGCATACCTAATGTCCGAGAAGACAATTTCTAAGGACAACCCACATGATCAATACCAAAAACCAGTGGTTGTTACTACACATGCAAGTCTTGACATGCCATATATTTCTTTGCCAAAATACCGTAGACATCTACTGAATTGGCCTTCATGAAGCTAATATGGAAATCTAATGAAATGAGACAACCAAAGATCAAACTCGAGCAAACGAAGTAGCAATAATGACTAGGATAAGCTAGGAAAACTGATTTCACAGTGAGGAATTTGTGCTCTTCTCAAGTAAGATTGAGGATCATTTTAAGATGATTTAGCAAGAAGAATTTTGACAAAAGGTCATTTAGATCCTGGTTGTAAATTATGTTTGATGATTAAAGAGTAGACTACCTGGGGCCATTCTCCTTTACTACTTGCGGTTGCAAGGACCATTTCTGCTGCCTCCCTTCCAAATGCAGCATGTCGAGCAGCATTCATTAGATGGCATGTGTATTCAGTCGGAAACCTCATTAGGTATCTTACGGCCTGACATTGAAATTATTCAGCCAAAATCACTTTGATTTCCAGATCAAACCATAGTTCAATCAAGCAAATCATACGATCAAGACCAACGCCCCACGAGTACGTCATGGTACAAGAGATGAACATGCATAAATTTTTAATAACTTCATGCTGACGATAAGCCTGTTATGTCATCATATCTGAGTGACTTCAACAAAAACTAGCAAGATCTGAGTCTTGATGTACTTAAATGAAAGATATTACCAACATAATCAGTAGATGCATCTCCAGATTATTCACACATGGAAAATACATTTCAAGAGGAAGAAAAGGCCAAATCTTTCTGTATGGTTACCTGTGCTCGCCACCATCTCCGATCCATTTTCCGATGAAAACCAGTAAAACTCCCGTTGATTTCTGTGGTTGGTTGCAGATAACTCCAAGGAGTTCCCCAATGCCTGTAGTAAACTCGTCATAATAAATCAATGAAAATCTTAAATTCAGAAGCTAAGCAGTCGTATTTCGGGGATTGGTTACCTTGGAGTTCGTCCTGCCCATATTTCCTTAGAAGTATAATTCTCTTTCGCTTTTATGACCCCCTTGTCCCATGCTTCCTTTTGATTCATGAGCTCAAAAGCACGATCACGGCATTCTTGGGATGTTTCAGGAAGGAAGTAACAGGACCAACTCCCACGAGATGAACCTGTAAAATTTCCCGCAGTAAGAAAGAAAAGAAGAGAGTTAATTGTTTTGATCATACTCCATACAAAAGCTAAGATTCTGAAAAAAGGCAGCTATAAAGAATCTGAAACTATATTAGTCACCTTTGCAGCCATGATGATCAGCTCGGTTGTAGTAGTTCGTAACAAGGACCCGATCCTCGGATACGGCAAGGGCTAGAAGTCCACACATCCCAGCAATCTGTGCTCCAATACCAAATCCTGGGATTCTCTCCCAATCAGCCACAAGAAACTTAACTTGGGGATCGCGACAGTTCATGGGATGCTGACGAAGCCATATA
>ONZA01004548.1:8471-19279 GCA_900322205.1 Kewa caespitosa
AAAACAATGAAGAACCTCAATCTTGTTAAAAAAAAATATAAATCTCGCCTAGTATCAATTATAAGATTTTCAATTTCCTAAGGAATTTTCCACTTCTCCTCGAAGAGCCATAATGACACTACGGTTATCTCCCTCAATAGTAATATTCTTAAAATTTCTAGATTTCGCATATCTAACACCTTCACACACACTAATTGCTTCTGCCATGAGGATAGAGTTCATACCATAGTTTTTAGAACCAAAAATCGAAGCTTTACCCCTAGAATCCCTAAGAACAAACCCAGCAGTTGTTCTACCGCTGGAAGATCTAGAGCCATCAAAATTTAATTTAACGTAATCACATCTGGGAGGTTTCCTCATAGTATTTCCTGCTCTAGTAGGACTACTATGGGTGGATTTAGGAGACAAATTTTTGCTATTACAGAGGCATACCGCCATTCCCTAAACCAATTTTCAATACTTGCAATAAGGGCAGGAGTATTATTAGGTTTATCGTTAATGGCAACATTATTCCGTTCAAACCAAAAAAGCCACCAAGAAAAACATAAAAGAGCGAAATCCATTTCTTCTAAAATTTTCCTCAATAAATTAAGGCTACCCATAATATTACTTGGGTCAATAAAAGAAACGTCAATTTTTATCTTGAAGATGCTTTGAATACAGGTTCAGATATTAATAAAAGTAGGACAAGAAAAAAGGTGAGAAGTATCTTGCAAAAAATGATTACAAAAAACACATTCCGGAGGAACAAAAATTGTACTTCTTTGTAGTCTTTCTTTTGATTGGAGACCATCCAAACAGATTTTCCATAAAAACATTTTGATTTTATTTGGGAGTTTCAGATTCCAAATACAAGAAAACGAACATTTTTGCTGATGAAAATTATTACAACCTTGAATTAGCCAAGCAACAGATTTGCACGAAAAAATACCGTCACTCGAGAAACCCTAATACATTTTATCATCTAAGTTATTATATGGAATAGGGATGTTACAAATTTTGATCACCACACTAGCTGGAACTACTCTTTTCAAAAGATCTACATCCCATTTGCCACTAGGGGTGAGCGGGACCGGGTACCTGGTCAAAAACTCGGGACCCGAACTCGGTTAGATCGGGTCCTCAATTTTGGAAACCGGTCCCGGACCCAGTTAGACCGGTTCCGAAAAATTAGGACTCGGATCCGGTGGAAACCGGTTCCGGTATCGGGTACCCGGTTAGTAATTAAATATTTATCATAAAATAAAATTTACAATGTAAAAAATATATAAAAAAAATTGTTCACTACTTGAAATACTTTTTTTAATGTGTACACTAAGAATTTAATCTATAAAGTCTAAAACTTAAGCTAAAAAAGTTAAATTTAAAGTAATTAAAGTACAAAAAATAATAAAAGTTAATAAAATTAAATAGCAACCGGGTCCGGGTCAAAAAATTTTGGAACAGGTCCCGGACCCGTTTGTACCGGTTCCTCAAAATTCGGATCCGGACCCGGTGTCGGTTGAACCGGTTCCGGTTCTGGACCCGGCGGGTAGTAACCGGTTCCGGGTCCGGTACCGGGTACCCGGTATTTTTGCTCACCCCTATTTGCCACAAGAGATAAAAATGGCTATTGGGATATCTTTATCATAAAGAGGATCATCAGAGAATTCATTAAAAAACTCCTTCTCTAATGGATACTCTAAAATCCGATTATCAGTCTAGAAATGAATCAAGGAGCCATTACCGATTTGCCAGCGAAGACCCTTCTTAAAATCCTCTTTGAGACTCATTAGTTTATTCTAGTTCCAAGAACAGTTTCTACTTTTGTTCTTACTAAACAAATCTTTACCTCTAAGGTACTTAGCTTTAATAACTTTAACCCAAAAATTTTCATTATCAGAAATAATTTTCCAAAGAAGTTTCATTTGAAGAGCCTTATTGGAAGCCTCTGCTATTCGTAGACCTAGCCCACCCTGAAGTTTTAGGTTCGGACTTTTACTATCTGAAGGTTTGTTACAAAGAAAGTTTCTATTAATTTGATCTAGTTTTTTTTAAATTATCAGAGGGGAGAAGAAAGCTTTGCATAGTATATTAGGTGCAGAAGTTAAATTCGCTTGAATCAAAATAAGTCTACCAGCCTTGGAAAGAGAATTTGCCTTCCACTTAGAAAGATGGTTCGAGATTCTATCAATAACCTCTTGGAAAGTATTGTTTTTAAATCTATCATTAATAATAGGACAACCAAGATATTTACCTAAGTCTGAATAATAATTCATGTTAAGGATAGCTTTAAGTGTCTCCCGCTCTCTACGAGATATATTTTTAGTACATTGGAAAGCTGATTTTTGATAATTGACTTGCTGACCAAACATTCTAAAATAATTTTTTAGAGTATTTTTAATGTCGATACAACTTTTTTAATCTGCCTTTGTAAAGATCATAGTATCATCCGCAAAAGTAAGGCAAGGAATTTTATCTATTCAGTGACAAATTTTGATCCCTATACCTGACTTAGGGGAACAACTTTCAATTGATAACTGTCTAGCAAGAACTTCAGCACATAGAATGAAAAGGTACGAAGACAACGGGTCTCCCTGCCTAATACCCCTTTCAGGATTAAAAAAAAAATAATAAAAAAAATAAAAAAATCGAACTAGGAGCATTGTTAACTAAAACTAAGAATGAGACTGTAGTAATAAATAGGCGGATCCAATTAATCCAAGTAGGGTGAAAGCCAAATTTGGACAAGACTTCTAAAATAAGTTCCATTCAAGTCTATCGTAACCTTTTCCATATCAAGTTTGATACCTATCCAACCTCCTTTACCTTTTTTATTTTTAAAGGAATGGAAAATTTCATGTGCAATAAGAATGTTATCCTGAATAACCCTACCTTCAACAAAAGCCCCTTGTAGAGGGTGAATAAGTTTAGGAAGGACCATTTTTAATCTATTAGCTATAATTTTATAGATAGTAGAACAAAGATTTATAGGGCAAAAATGACTTGGGGTAGAAGGATTTTCAATTTTGGGAATTAAAGCAAAAAAACTTGGTTGACTTCTTTAAGAAGTTTACCCGAATGAAAAAAAGCTTGGATTGCTTTGCAAACTGAAATGCCTATGATATGCTAGTATGATTGAAAAAGTTCTTCAGGGAAGCCATCCGGACCCGGAGATTTATTACTACCTAGATCAAAAACCACCTGCTTAATTTCTACTTCCGAAACAAGTGTAATTAAATTTTTATTTACCTCATCTAAAATTTCATTTGATAACATCTTAAGGTCATTAACACTATCTAAGAAATAGTTACTGTCACTTCTAAATCTATTTTCGAAATCCCTCTTGATTTCATTTGAAATGTCATTTTCATCTGAAAAAGAGAAACCTTCATTATTTGTAATCGATGAAATTCTATTTTTGTTTCTCCTAATAGAGGCTTTAATTTGAAAAATAAGAAGTGTTTCTATCTCCAAGAATAATATTTTTAGCTCTAGCTCTTTGATACCAATAAATTTTGTTAAAATTTATCAGACAAGCTTTTTTCCTAATAAGGTTAACTTGGAGCTATTTATGTTTCTCATTAAAAGGATTAGAAGAGAGGGGATTTTGGACTTTAATAAGCTTGTTTTCTACTTCTATGAGTTGGCGTTTGATATTACACAAGTGTCGTTAAGCCCAAATATTAGAGTCTTTTTTCAAAGTCTTACATTTACTAATAAATTGAAACAAAAAGGAAACATTAAATCTTTGGTTCCAAGCTTTTCTAACAACATTTTCATAATCCTTCCTACTAGACCATCCATTTCAATATCTAAAAAGAGGAGATTTATTACAAGAGGTACTTTTACAATGAAAAATAATAGGATAATGATCTGAAGTTGTGAAATCATGATGAGAAATAAAGGCATTAGGGAACAAATCTAACCAATTTAAAGAAACAATGCTTGATCAAGTCTTTCAAAAACATTATCCTAACCATCTTTTTTTCCTCCAAGTAAACATATTTCCTTTAAAGGGAAAATTTATAACATTTGCTTGAAATATAAAGTTAGTTAATCTAGATAAATGATCAGAATTAGGAATGGCACCACCTACTTTATCCTCCAAACACAAAATATTATTCATATCACCCATAATAGCAAACGGATCAGAAAATGATTTAGCAAAGTCAAGAATATCCTTCCAGAAACTATCTTTGTGAGCAGCCTTAGGAGGAGCATACAGAAAAAGATAGAAAATTTAGCATTTAGAATCTCAACATCAATGACAATAAATCTTTGATCTTTGTGCACAACATGGAACTTGGCATTAATATCTCTCCACATAAACCAAATACCACCTGAATAACCAAGACATGGAATAAAATCAAAAGCATTAAAGCCACATTTAGCAGCAATATACATATCAGGCTCAAATTTGTTCCTTAGTTTCAGCTAAAGGAACATACTAATACGATGCATTTTAACAAACCAAAAATATCTCTTCATACATATTTCTTTTCCTAACACCCCTGACATTCCAAAAAGCTACATTAGACATCAAAAACCCATAATGATAGAGCACAAAAACCTACCATAAAACCCATCATAGAAACTGAGCAAGTCAGTTTCTAGGCCTCTTCAGAGAGGTGGACGCTAAATCGTCCTCAGCCTCCCCCATGGATCTCCTCTTTAAGGAATCAGATTGCTCGGAGTCACCTTCTGGGTTGACCACCAACCCCTGAATATGGTTCAGGATGGAGTTGTCAGAATGGAGGAAATGGAATGGAGAGCTTGGCAGCAGCACATCATCAATGGTGTTCTCATAATCCTCCTCATCCAGAAAGTCATCATCCTCAAAACCCTCATCATCAAGTCTGGCGTTGGCATTAGCAAAGAGAGGATCTTTAGCTAAGCCTTCTCCCAAACTATAAAACAGGTTATGAGTCTTAAGATCATAAGGGTAGAAAACCCTCAAAGGCTGAGGGCTCAGAACCATAGCACAGGAGCCAAGAGAAGGGGCAGCTAGCAGAGAATATGACTTGCCAAGCATTGCCTCAACATGATAGAGGGATCCCAAGGAGGTATTAGGACCAAGAGATCTCTCATCATTAGAGAGAAGGGCATTTTGCATACCAGGGTCACAGAACATCACATGACCACACTTACCATTCATAATATCATCATCAACATTTATAGGCATAGTTTATGAGACTATAGACAAAGGTTTCCCAGTTCGCTCTAACGCGGCTTGAAGGCCTATTTTTCTAAGACTGGTGAGAACGAATAAGATCAAATCGCAGCAGCAGAAGCACCGGAATGGCTCTTACCAATATTCTCACTAACAAAGTCACCAGCATCATCACCCAAGGACTTACCAAGCACACCATCATTAAGATTTCCAGAAAGAGGAGCCTTGGAATCAATAAACTTCCCTTTATCAACACCAGCATTAGTACCAGCAGATTTAATAACACCAAACATGAATTTGATATTTTTGAAATTTTTCTGATTGGGGAATTTTGGAGGAATGGGTTTTAATTTTGGTTTAATTCTTGGTGTGACTTGAACCCAGTTATCGGCTTGCTGAACCCTAGGTTCAGATCAGTGTTTTGAAAATCGGATCGGACCGGCCGGTTGAACTGGTTCAACCGGGAACCGGTCAGCCGATCGGTTCGGTCAGGTCAAAAAATCGCTTTGGTAAAACCCGGTCAAACCAGCCGGTTTTGACCGGTTCTGGCCGGTTTTGACCGGTTTTTGACCTTTTTTTTTTTGAAAAATTTTAATTTTAATTTTAAAAAATTAAAAAAAAATAAAAAAAATCCGGTTTTTACCGGTTTTTAGTGCCGGTTGAACCGGTTGAACCAGTTGAACCATCGAACCGGTAAGGAGGCCGGTTCGATGTCCGGTCCGGTTTTTAAAACATTGGTTCAGATTGATCACCAATGCTTTAGCAAGAGTTTCTTCTATCATTTTCTAATGAAAAGGACTTTTCTCCAATGTGATTTTCACCACATTGGGACTAACAACCAAGGGACAAGCATCAATTTCATGAGCATCAGCTCCACAGCAAGCACAACCAGAAGAAAAGTTTCATACCAAACAAGATACCAGTTAGTCCTTTCTTTTCTTGCGAATTTAGCATAGGTTTTCAGAGGCTTAATGATATCAGTATTGATACATATCATAGCAAATTTGAATCTAAACCTCAACATGGTAAAATGCTCCAGCTTAATGAAAGACCCCAAACCATTTAGTTCAAGAAAAGCAACATCAGATTCCTCATTAAAAAGTTCAACAGGAAATTTCGAAATCCTAATCCACAATTCAACATGGGAAATTACTTTAACAAAAGGATTAAATCTAGGTTTCTATGGGATGAGAACAAGAAGCTCACTCTGAACGTGCCAAGGACGTTCACGCCACACATAATTTTTGTCCTCAGCATTAGCAAATTCAAAAAGAATCCATTCATTTCCCAAAAGCCAAGTACTCAGTATCACCTCTAACCCTCTTCCAATCAGTTTTAGTTTTAGTGATAACAGCTCTAAGCTCAATGGGATCACCTAACATCTTGCCTAACAGACAAAATTCAAAAAACTCAGAAATGTCATATTTAACTTGAGGTAAATCATCCATTGTAAAGTTCTCATTATTAATCTTATCTTGAATGGGAACTTCAACTTCTGATCAAAAGGACTTTGATTAGACTTTGAAGTAACCATTGGAGGATCTTCTTTAGAAGGAAGACTCTCTTTCAAAGAGTTTTTAAAATTCATAAGAAATGTGATGGAAAACTAGCGATTATATAGAAAGATCACCAGAAAAAAAAAAAAAAAAAAAGAGAAGATGAATTTTAAGCTGAGAGGGGTATGAGGGATATTACCATAGGGGAGAAGGTATTTATAGGAAAACCACCTGAAATAACTCTCCTGTGCTGCAAACAAAGAGCCTAGCAAGAAGCTTGCTACAATAAAAATCATAAATGCATGGGAATTTTTCGCAAAGTGGACAATCCTCTCTAGATCTTGAAACAAGCCCCTAGAGGAGGGGAAATAAAGGAACAAACACCAGGGGTAGCATGCGAACCCTCGGATCCAAGGGTAGAACCGTAAAAGAGCAGAGATTGAAACCCCGAAAATTCCATGAATAGGGATCTCCATTAATGCAAAGCCGCCACAAAGGAAGCCGTACCAAGCTTCATCAAACCTTCTGAACAAAAAAGGAATTTTAAGAGAGGCAAAGGGGAAATCTTCTCCCCAAAAATAAGGGAAAAGTATAAACAAGAGATGATTTAGGAGTAGGTAAGTGTAGAAGGAAAACCATAGCCTCAAAGGGGGAAGCTTTGTTCCCCATAAAATCAGGAGATAAACATCAACTTGTTGACGTAATTCAAGGACTTGTGCTTGATTGTAGTAGAGATGTTGGAATTTTGCATCTTGACAATGGAGATTAGAGGATTTAGGGATTTTTTTTTTTTGTTAGACGGCGGCTGGGTAATGGGGAATTGAGAACTAGGGTTTCTTTTGTTTTTTTTTTCCTCTTCTTTTTTCTCCTTTCTCTCTTTCTCTCTCTAGTTTTCTCCATTTTTTCTCTCTCATTTTTTTTCCGACGTAGTAATTTATTCCACTATTTAGTCTTCCATAGTATTTCTTTTTTACTCATTTTTATTGATCCTCACTAAACTAGAAAATTATTGCATTTAAAGAACGGAAAAAAGAAAATAAAAGAAAGATGTAACATTACCAACATATGAAATGGTTTTGTTGACAAATATAAACAAGAAAAACAAAGAAAAGACTACACACTATAGGTGTAAAAGAAGTTAGAATACAACATAATTATAAAACGCCAAAGAAGTTATAAATAAAATGGGAAAAGATGTCAAAAACAAAGGAAAAAAAGCTAGGAAGTGGAAAGGTTAAAAAAAAAAAAGTGAAAGAAGAACAAGCACATCTCTAGATTCCAACACGGCTGGACGCTTACGAGGAACCGCTAAACCTAATCACCACGCTGAGGAATTATGGACATCGGAATGATATCAGTTTGGTTTATATTATATACGAAAACTTTACATCAGGATTTCAGAAATAACTTTTCTTTTCTTTTTTTTTTCTCTTTTCAAAATGAAGGGACAACTGTTCCCCCAATGTCCCCTCGTAGGTCCGCCCCTGTCTATAAGTCTCATTGCCATCTAATGGTTTGGGCTCTAAAGCAGAGATGACCTATCTCGTATTTATAAACAGGTTGCATGTCCTAACTCGACTTAACCTAGTTTGGGCAGGGGTTTATAGTCACCTATCTTTTTGGGTCCAACTCATTTTTCAATTTGACACGTTTCAGTCCTTTTATTTTGATTTGTTGTACGTTGTTAATTGACACCAACGAGTAATATTTCCCTGTGATTCAGGAGCCCATAATAACAACAAAGAGTGTGCTAAACTATTAGCGAGAGTAGAAACTGATGCAGTTAAGAGATTGGAGCCTTCCAAATAGGAACTGGCCAATCCATGGATATACCATGTAGTATAGATGTTTTCTTTTTATGGTCCATCTTTTTTACTGGATAACAACCCAAAATGAAGCATGTAACGATCAACTTGCCTCCTTAAAATGATCTATAAAGCACCAAGAAATTTACTGAAGAGCACGTACAATAGAGTTCATAGTGTCTTTTAAGAGTTTAAGCAACCGATCAAAAGCTTTCCAATGTTGACTACTAGGGTTAAGGGTAATGGTGTAGGCTACATCTGGCCAGGCTGTCCCATTGATTTTGGAGGCCATGTGCTAAAATTAATATTTAGGCCCCTCAAAGTTTCAAAAGCAAACAAAAAAAAGACACTTTGTTTAATGAATACATATCAAAATTGAAAGATTTATATTTTACACGAAGAGACGTGTTAAATTAACAAAAATTTGAGAATGATCAATTACCTAAGAGTTACTTCACAATTCTTTCTAAGATAAAGATGAATATGTGCAATTAAAACCTAGAGAAAGATCATAAATAAGAAGACACAAGTATTCAACGAAACTAACTCAAGGAGCTGTCCCTACAAACACGAATTGGGTGAAGCGGTGAATCACAAACGCTCTGACTTTTCTCGTGATAAACTCAATGAGACTCAGTGATTTGCAAACGTGAGGGATGATTAATACCGAAAGCTTAGACCCCTTTATATAATATGAGGGTTTACAATTTTATCTCAATTATAACACAAGAGCTTTCTTTCCATAAAACTACCAAGCTTTCCTTATCTTTTCATATTTCCCATATCTGATCACCAACTGATTTATTAGACAAGGTCTCTTTTGTGAGTTGTCATCGGAAAAGCTTACATGGAAGACTTTTACTAAAAGTTTGACTCAAGGAATTTAGAATCCCACATAAGAAAAAAATTCTCGTCCAAATAAACTTCCCATGATATGATAAAAATCTCTTAAAGATAATATTTCAAATAAAACCAGTTTTACATCATATTAATTCAAGTCATAAAAGAAATTACTTCATCTTAATTTATGTCATGTTAATTAATAGTCAGATTTTAAAATGAGCCTTTTAATAACTTAGTATATTCTGTTGACAAGGAAGTGCTCTTTCATCAACCTAATATATTAAGTGAACTTTTCATCATTTTGCACCAATTATACGTGGAATATCTTATGACCTTGTTCGATGTGACTTGTTGGACAAGATGCTCTAATAATACACAAGTTTATCCACTATCTTGAGCATCAATAAACGCCATCATTGACATACCAAAAACTTCTCACACTAGGATTGGACACCACAAAACTAGCCACCAAACATTAGTCCAACGCTAGGATAATTATATGAGTTTGTCATCATACAAAACTAGTGATGTCAATGGGACGGGGGGCGGGTGCAGATGTAGCCATATCCACGCCCGCATCCACCTTGACAAAGCTCTACCCGCATCCACCCTACAACCCACCACGGGTGATAACCTCAAATCCACGCCCGCTCCACTTACTTTGCAGGTTGTGGATATCCACTTAATACCCACCAATTCTCCACCAATTATCCATCTCAAATATTTAAATTAAAAGGTAGAAAAAAAGTTTAAACTACTACCAATTCAAAAAACAATGCGTTCAACATTTTTTGCAAAATGTAATGATAAACTTGTAATCTATTATTTACATATACATTTTACACAAAAACTTGTGTATAATATAGTATATGGTAGAAGGTTACGAAGGATGGTATTTGAGAGGGGGGGAGGGTAAGGCGGGACGGGTGTGGCGGGCTTTGGGCGGGGTGGATATCCGGCGGGTAGATAACTATATCCACCCCCGCTCCACCACCCATGACGGGTTGATCTCCCTCATCCCCGCCCCACCACCCACTTACATGTCCTCCATTCCCACTTCAATTGGGGCGGATGCGGGATGGTATCCACATAAACCCGACTCAGTGACATCCCTATACAAACTCAAGGAACCCACACTTATATACATACACAACTTCATTAATCATGTGAAGATCAACAATTTTAATCAAAAAAGTAATGATACAACCACGCCCAAAACTTTTTTTTTTTCTCTATCTCTTATTCCCCTAATCTCACTAACATGAACATGAGAAGAACTGGCACTATGCCACAATAGTGCAAATATGGCGCCTCAAACATAGCGATTCCGGTCTGAACCGCTGTGATTGCAAACATTACAGCGGTTCCCCTCAAAACCGCAATCTTTGCTTACCAAATAAAGCGGTTAATCTAGGGCCATTGTAGTATTAAACCAATTATAGCAGTTGGACTACAGACCGCTGTAGTTGTTTTCCCAAAACAAAAAAAAAAAAAAAAAAAAAAAAAAAAAAA
>ONZA01004565.1:62523-74030 GCA_900322205.1 Kewa caespitosa
CAAATATCGTTCTCAAATCAATAATAGTTTAAAATCTCATAACGCTTGACTTTCAAAATAATCTCTTATTAGACAATTATATTTAAACGTACTATATAAAATCATAAGTCACCTTATAAAATAAACTTGCATAAGAATAATAGTATCAACACTCAAATAAAGCAACATATCATTTATAGTTCAACTTAGCAAGCCAACATGCACATGATCACTAATGACATAGCCCAAATTCATCCAAATATACATGCGACAACACATTGAGTAAAACACCACGTAAACTCATCCATTGGCTCTTAAATCGACATACACATCAATAGTAATATCCAATTATAGCCAAATAACTCAAACTCCACATGTAAATGTCAACTCTAGTAAAGTTTCACATTCATGAGTCTAAACAACAATAACAATATCATATAATCACACTTATATCGACATGCAAGTTAGTACTCAAGTAGATCGTTACATAATTCGTATACCGGCTTATTAATTCATTGTATAGATAAGCACATCTAATAAACCCAAGTAAGGTATACTAAGGTTACCTTCAATTTCTTCAATCCATACATGCATGCAATGATCCCTGGTCCAACTCGTGAAATTGCTCATCGGCTCAATCTTTCTCAATAAAAATGTAATTGTAATTCTAATTAATAATTTGATTTTAAAAACTCAAATTAATTAATATGAGAAAATAAGACTTAGAGATAAATTAGAAAGACTTAGCTAATTTGATAAAATCGGTTTGTGAATCTTGACGGAGTCAGCAACAGTGGTGTGGCGGACGACGGGCAGCGGAGTGGCGGCAACATGACGGTGGTGGAGGCAAGGGGTTGCTCTCGTGGGCCCCAAATCGTGGAGAGAGAGGAGGGAAAAGTAGAGAGAGAAAATTTAGGTTTTTGCACAAGTAGAGAGAGAAGAAGATTGGGTGGTGGTGGGGGTGTTTTTCGGTGAGGTTCCGATCATGGACGTGTGGGTTATGGGCCCACTACTCTCGCTCTGGGAGACAAATAAAATGCAATCACACCACCACCCACCTCGGTGTTTTCCGGCAAGGTGGGTGGTGGTGTGATTCCATTTTTATGCGTTTTATAACCTAAACTACTTGAGTTATGTATAGGTGATTGCTTGAGCATAGAAATGATGTTATTATGATGCTAGTGGTGATGTTAAATCATGTTTGGTTTGTTGAAATCCTTGGTGAAATTGTCTCTTTCATGTGATCATTTAATACACATTCAAGGTGTTTTCATGCGCTGTGATGATATTGTTTAGTTGCTGAAAGTCTTAAATTGTATTCTTGTGTGTTAGTGAGGTGAATGGTGAATATTGAAGCATGGATTAGTTGGGTTGCACGTATGCAAAATGGCTAATGAGTACCCAATTCTTCTTGTATCTAATGAGTGTTAAAGTAGTGTTTATGGGGCTTTTATGTTGTGATCTAGTTCCTGAAATGCTTATTGCATTTATGCCTTATTGAACGTGAAGAAAGCGTCGTAATACTTGTGAATATATTGTTGTCTTATATTATGCATGAATGGTTCCAAAATAATGAAGTTGTGGAAATGAGATTGTTTGGTTGTGTATAGTGATGGAAAGGTTGTCGCATTGTATTGAGTAACTTAATGGGTTGATATGGACATGTAATTGATGACTCAATGTGTAAGATTGTTCTTGGTAACATGTTGGATTAATGTTGGTTGTTGAGATGGATTGTGTAAGAAATGATAGTTGTGGATTTTGATTAGCTTGAAAGCTATATATGCGCGCAAATGGTATTGATATCGTGCTAAACTATTAATCGCTTAAATTCTATTAATGAGGAAAGAAGCCACTAGTGGGTACCCCGGAATACCGCTAGTGGTAATGAGCATGCCTTTGATTATATCAAATGGTTTGGATGACCTATTCGGCTCAGGGCTAGTATAAACTAGACTCCGAGTAGGACTATGGTTTGAATGACCTACTTAGGCGTAGGGCTTATTTTGACTAGACCTCAAGTAGGCCTATGGTGTTGAATGAGTCGTCCCTACTTGGGCGCATGGCTAGTTTTGACTCGACTTCAACTAGGGGGTGTGCACATAAAGACTAGATAATGGCCTTAGTTATGATTATTTGGGTGATTGGACGGGTATCCCCGGTCACCCCTGTACGTAGATTAGACGGGTATGCTTGGTCTACCGCCGTTCTCTTCCCTCTAAAATGAATAAAGTTTGTGAAATCGATATGACGGTCAAGTACTATGAGGATTATGATTTGGTAATGTGATGTGTAGCGCATGAATTAATGTGAAAGGATCGAATACGAATGATTCGAGCCAATGGTTATATTGGTGGTTTTGTGAAATGTGAAAATATGGCATGTGTAGTGGTTAAATGACATTTGATTCTTTCATGGAGTTGTGAAGTATTGTGTTTGTTGTGAGTGAGGTTGATCACATGTTGTTTGAGCTAAAGATAGAGTATTACTCGGTTCGCAATTGTATTAACATACCTTTGTTTAGTTGAGTGCTTTGCTTATATACGAGTGTTTTGGTTTATTGACTAAGTGACGCATTGTTTCGAGTTGTGCGATAATGGCTCTCATATCATTGTTTTGCCCTTATGTGAATATTAATACATGAGGAAACATGTGGTAGGTTGGTTATTTCCTCATGTATGTTGTGCTTGTTGTCTTGTTTAGTCGATAATTCTTGGTCTTTGTTTTCTTGTATAACTGCTCGTTTATGTTTGTATATCATAGAGATCTTCGAGCTTATCATGTTATAGATTGAAAGTGTTCATGATTTAGAGTGTGTTGAGTTTATTCATGTCGTATGCAAATATATGTAGTACAACATAAAGTAAGAGAATGGTTTGCATGTTGATGTCTTGGATTGTTGGGTGTTATAATGTATGAAAACCTGTGCGATAACGTATTGGGCGTGGTGAATTTTACGGTGGTGTTATGATGGCTATATGTTTGGTTCTGTGCAAATTGGTAAAGATTAAATGTTGTGTTTGAATGAGTAGCTAGCTTAGATGATTAATAACAAAGATATATGTTATGTGCTTGTTAATACTCAAAAGAAGAAGGCTAAGGTTACTCAGTTCGCGTTGACCTGTTATGGGCTGTTACCTGTACAATTGTTGCGGATGTTTTCATGGTGGAAGTCTAGCTTTAATTTTGGCAGGTATTAGAGTTGCGCGCGGAGGCATGGATATCGCGGTTCACTTGCTCTTTAGAAGAGACTTTGTTATTTTATAATTGATCGGGATAAAGATGTAATAGATCATTAGATATGATTCAAGATAAATGGATTAGATTAGAGATATTTTATTTTTGCTTCATAGGATTTTTTGAACAAGGAGTTTCAGTGGAAACTCTGCCTATTTGTGAGATTTTGGTAGTTACAAGTTGTTCGCATATGCCACCCGAGTCAATAGTTCCACCATTTCAACTGATTGAGCATAAAATTGACACAGAAACCATAGCTCCAGTGTCCAGCACTGTCACGAATGACACCACCCCAGCTGAGATGTTGCCCTCGCCATGGAATGAGCCATCCACATTGAGCTTCAAGAAGCCCACTTGAGGGGGGCACCATACTATCTTAGGCTTGCTCGCACGATAACACCTGTTAGTAATCTGAAAAGCATCCACAAAAATAGTAAGGTTAGTGTTAATCATGTTGTACAAAATGGAGAGAGGCCATGTTTGCCGCTAGAATACTCTGTTTTCACGAGAGCACTAAAGGAACCAGATGGTTATAAGATAACGCGCGACCCACAATGGAGACCGCAGCAGATCCCATTGGAGCCAGTCATCGAGGCCTAGATAGAAGAAAAGGTCGGGACATAGATCACAACAAGGATTGAAATATGAAAAAATCATGGTGAGAAATAAGTTTGTGGGGTGGATGCAGTGGTTGAGGTTCCAAATCAGGAATTTGTACTTGAAAGGGCCTTTAAATTTCCAAACTGTGGACCAACGTAGCTTAGGTGGTGGTAGAGTATGTTGTTGAGCAGCAACACGATAAAAAAGACTTAATAAAGGTCAAATTCTTCTCAAATGACCGGAAAAGATTATCAGGTATCGTGGTGATTGTTGGTAAAGGGGTGGACCTAATTTTGTGTACTATGTGAGACATGAGGTATCATCCAATATGGTTCAGATCCCAGGTATCCTGCTGAATACAATTTGATACCCTACAATGTAACAGTGAATTAAGGACTCGTCTTATTATGGACTTAACAATGGGCCAACAACCACCTACCAATCATACCACAAAGAATTAGAGAATTCATCCCCAATGCGTAATTTTAGGCCTTGTAACAAAAATTCTTTACCTTTGTGAAGATCCCTTCAAAAATGTGAGGAAGTAGAGATTGGTGACAAAGAGAGAAAACTCCTTGTGAGTTTTATTTTTTCACTAAAACATCCCTCCAAAGTGTTGGCTGGCCATGTAGGAAGCGCCACGCCACTTTGGCTAGGAAGGCCAAGTTCCACGCAGAAATGTTACGAATGCCCAGGCCCCCATAGGCCATAGGTGTACAAACCCTTGACCAACTTAGTCGAGAAAAGTAACGTGGTTTGCCCGCCTTATTCCAAAGGAATCTACGCATTTCCTTTTCAAGACATTGACATATACGTTTAGGTAAGATGGAAGTTTACATCAAATATGCTGGTTGGGAACTAAGAACTGATTTAATAAGAGTGCATCGACCTGTCATGTTTAGAAATTTCCCTTGCCAGCTTTGGATTTTTTGCTTGGCCATATCAAGGAAAGGATAGTCACTAATTCTCAAATTATTGGGCACAATAGCAACACCTAGTATTTGCCAAAGGAGGTGGAGCCAAGAATAGTACAACGAAGAGAATGGGCCATCTTTGGAGGGAAAATGATACAAGATTTATCCCTATTGATGTGAATGCCCGACATTTCCCCAAAATATTTAAGGGGTTCTAACATTATTTGAGCACTATGAATCGTTACCTTCCTGAAAAGTAACACGTCATCTACGTAGAACACATGGGATATGGACAAATTCCTATCCATGTTGATAGGTAGTCGGGTCTTTTGTTGAACCCTATGGGTAACTAGACAGGAGAGGCGTCCCATACATAGAATAAAAAGATATGGTGATAGAGGATCCCCTGTCCAATTCCCCTATTCGACTAAAATTGTGTAGCATTTTCACCATTCCAAAGCACAGAAGTAGACGATGTGGTAACACAATTCATAATAAGCCGAATCATTGGGTCCGGGAGATCGAAATTAGGCAGTACATCATAAAGAAAATGACACTCAATACTATCATAAACTTTGGAGAGATCGATTTTCTTGGCATGGAGATGACACTTTTTGCTAGATTTCTTCAGGGTATTAGCCATCTCTTTTGCAATGATAACCTTGTCCGCTATGATGCTACCTTGCACAAAGCTCACCTGCTGTGTGGGACTGATGAGCGTAGGTAGAAAAGGTTTTATGCGGTTTGGTAGAATATTTTTAATTATCTTGTAATGGGTGTTGCAAAGCCCGATCAGATGGAAGTGGGATGGAAGGGAAGGTGCATCAAACTTAGGAATGAGGGTTAGATAGGTCATGTTTGTATGTGCATGAATGGTGGTCGTAGTAAAACAACTATGCATAAAGGGAATCAGAAAATGTTGGTTGAGGTCCCAATACTTTTGATAAAATAGAGGTTGGATACCATCTAGACCAGGGTACTTGAGTGGAGCCATGCAAAACACAACCCGTTTGATTTCCTCAGCAATGTAATTGGGGTCAATTTCGGTGGGGCGAGCTCGAGCTCGTTGAGAAGCGCTGTGGTGAAGTCGAGGAGCGGGGCCCTGAACCCCATGTCTGACAACATTAGATAAATCGCTATGCATCATGGAGACGAGGTGGTGTTGGAATGCTCTTCACCAGTGGCGATGATCTCATATTCACCACGACGCCCAAAGTAAAGCAGGAACTCCCTTTGGCTCTTCACGTCAAATGACACCTGCGATCGAAGCTTGCTTGTGTTGTAATTGTCATCATTGAACTTCTCATCGGCCTCACTCTCGTAGGTTGAGGTGGACGCCTTGATCAGCCTGGTGTTGGAAGTGCCCGCTTCATTCCCCGCTGCTCCGAGGAGCCACTGTGACCACTTCAACCTCCCCCACTTCAGCCTTTTCCCTGGAAAAGATGGCCACCTCTTGGTCAACCTCCATCCTTGACTAAAATTCCATGTCGAAATCATGCACCGACTGCTCGGACACAGACTTCGCAGAAGTGCCTGATGTTGACTCCTCGAGCTCAGATGATCTGACCTCTTCAAGGGGTGAAGCCATTGTTGGGGACCAAATTTGAAAAATGGCAAAGGAAAAGAATGAGCTCACTTGCGGGGAGATGAAGAAATGACTATGGGGACGGGGGTTCTAGGTGGTGCCTCACCGTTCTCGGTGTGTTTCGACGAGAAGTTGCCATGACTCGCCGGTCATGGAACTGATCATTTGAAACAAGTGACTGTCTTCCTCCTCATCTTTCGCCAAGCTGGAGCCGAAGCCTCCGAGAACGGCACATAAAACTCGTTGACTACGCGAGGTGGTACATTCACCCCACTAGGTTCTAAGGGATATGATGTATTCGACCTGGCGAACAGGTCATGAAGCACTCGACCTTGGGGGTCGATGGCCTGGATTGGTAGGCACTCCTCTAAGGGGCTTAATTTGTCAAGTTTCTCACCTAAGTTGCTTAAGTAAGCTCTTAGGTCAGCACTATTTTTATGCAACCGCTCAAGGACGTCGTCCGTCGAAGCGGAGCTCTTGCGAACCGACGCTAAAAGAGCAGCCGCAGCAGGGCTCAAATGGGGCAAATTCTTAGTGGGCTCACTCCTTTTCGAAGAGGAGCTCGGGAAATGAAAATTATGCGGAAATATTATGTATGAAAAGAGTAAAAAATACCCGCGGTTACAACAATAGGGACACGAACTTGGCGAGACAAACGTGAACTGAAGAACTTGCGAGTGGCGAATTCAAATTTTGGCAGAGCTTCTCTTTCTACAAAATAACTCTTTCTCTCTCTAGAAATTTACAAATGAGTGAGAAAGACGGGAACAGAAATCCCATAAATGTAAAAATGGAAGCAAGTGTTCACTTCCCTCTCACAGACAGTGACACATGTCACGAAATTGAAGTGGCACATGACGCCTCCATGCATTGGGAACTGAGCCAGGAGGCTCCAGGTCGCCCATGCCACCGCGAAGTCATGGCCCACATGGGGGCCAAATGTTATGCCTAAAATATCCAATGAGGTGGTCGCTTTGCCTACGTAAGCTCGCACTTTGTTATGAGTGGTGCACCATGCCACCACACAAAACCTTCACCTCATAGATGCTTCAATGGCAGCTATCTGGACCGGTCAATGGAAGGAAGCCCATGGCCCATGAAGCCTAAAAACCCAGCAGCCCTAGTAGGGCAAAGGTGGCACCCTCTGATTGGCCACACGAATTCCAAGAAGCCTTTAAAAATGATCTTTGGCCTTCTTGGAAAGGTAGGCACAACATTCTCTCATTCTCTTTGCAAAATGCTATTTTGTTCACGTCAAAGCAAATAGCATCCCCTTGCATTCTCACTTTGGCATGTCACATTATACTCAGTAATCATGTACTGGCTTTAGCATAGGAGGACAAATCCGCAGACTACGCCGGGGGCAGTTCACGTTTGCTTGTTTTGCAGGCTACACGAAGTGTCGAAAAGGAGTCAATTCTCACCTCTCAAGATATCTCAGCTCATGCAAAGCTCTCCCTTTGACGTTTCAAGGGATCCCTCCAAAACCCCCTGAAACATCTTCCATGTACCAAGTGCGATAAAGTCAAATAACAATGAAACTTACAATTTTTTTTAAAGAATCGAGTCAATTTGTATCATCAATATCGAGAAACAAAAAGGTCACCATATACTCACAAGGGATGGCATGTAAGACCCAAGAATATACACCCAGACCTATACTCGCTCTAAAAAATATGTTAGAAATCTTTTATAAATCAAGAAGACAATAAAATGTTAAGTAATTTATTCATTGCATAATCCAGCAAAATCTAAAGGGAAAAAAACATAGAGACAAAGAAAAATTACCTTTTAACTTTTAATTACATGATGATTTCATTAAAGATCTATTGGAACAGAAAATTAAAGGGAAATTCCAATTGGTGTCCCTGTAGTTAAGGTCTTTCCAGTTGGTGCCCAACATTTTAAAACTCCAATTGATGCCCATGAGGTTTGCGTATTTATCCACGTCGTGCCTTGAGATAGGGGCATAGAATAGACCATAGGGCAAACCTCAAGGCATTAACTAGATTTAAAAAAAAAAAAAACGTTGGGCACCAATTGGAAAGGCCTTAAATACAAGGGCAAACCTCAGATCCAGTACATACAAATACAAACATGTATGAATTGATATAACTTATAAATTACAACAAAATAAATTAATAAATGTATGAAAGTAATGGATGCAGAAATGAGAGTTTGAGACTTACATGAGAATATGAGAATGAAGCTAATGAAAATAGTTGATTAGAAAAGAACTAAGGCATGATGACCTATATATATGTAAGAAAAATATTAGGTTTAAGAAGTTTAAAAGTTAACGGGTTAGTGAAAGGTTAAATAATTAATTAAATAAAAAATATTTAATAGTTTATTAATATTTATTTAATTAAAGTAACCCGTCTAAATAACCCAATTAGGTCAAGTTTACGTGACCCAATCACTCTAGAAAACACCCTTTCTCTAGTGATCTTAACTCCTTCTCTCAACCCAATCACTTTCGCTAAAAGCACAGAATTCACACCACAATTTTAGGCCCCTAGAACAATAGGGGTGCCTAAATTATTTCTAATTGCAAAGCCAACCACTTCTTTACCATTATTTAATCTTGATCCATCAAAGTTTAGCTTATAGTAAGAAGAATGAGGAGGTTTCCAAAGGGAATTACCACCCTGGGGAAGAATAGAATTACCATTCTTTTTCTTACGATTTTCCAAATCCCATTTAAAAGCATTGCACCAATTAGAAAAACTTACTCTAGTGTTAGCAATAATACCTGAAATATTTACATCAATATTTACCATAGATATTTTGTTACAATGGAACCAAAAATACCACCACGAAAATAGCAGAAAAGAGAAGCTATTCTCCTTGAGCTTTTTCTTCAGAAAACATAAACTTCCAATTATATTCAAAGGATCAGGAATTGAAATATCATCATAAATATTGAAGAAACATTGAACATCATTCCAAATTTTATGAAAAGGAGGACAATTAAACCTAAGATGGGAAGTGTCTGCCAAGAAATGAAAGCATAAAACACAATTTAAAGGGACATAAATTTTACTACGTTGTAAACGTTCTTTGGTCGCAAGACCATCAACACAAATTTTCCAAAGAAAGATCTTGATTTTATTGAGACCCCAAATCCACCTAAAAGAACAATGATTTCTAAAAGAGTCTTGGATCCCTTGGGCAATCCAAGTTGCAGATTTACAAGAGAAAATACCATCACTAGTGTACCCTCAATACATTTTGTCCTCTAAATCAATGATACAGAATGGGAATACTACAAATAATATCAACAACATCTAAATGAAGACATTTACCGAGGAGATCGCGCTTCCATTTTTCTTATTATTGTCAATAAAAAACTGAACATACAAACCTTTCTCATAGAGAGGATCAATAGAATTACTAATATGGTATTGTTTTTCAAGTGGGTAATTGAAAACCCAATTATCTTTCCAGAAATTGACGTTATGGCCATTACCAATTTGCCATCTCAAGCCTTTTTGAAAGATTTATTTTCATTAGATTATTCCATTGCCATGAACATCTAGAACCTTTTGAGTAATCAAAAACAGAAATGATACCTAGAATTTATTTTTGATCAATTTAACCCAAATGTTATTTTCGTCTGAGATTATTTTCCATAATAACTTCATCTGCAAATCTTCGTTAGCAGCTTCTGCTTTTCTAATACCAAGACCACCTTGACTTTTTGGACGACAAATTTTATCCCAACCAATGAGATTTGTGTTATAATTTTTCAAAGGCTTATTCCATAGGAAAGATATGTTAATTTAGTTTATTTTTTTAAGATTTGACACAGGAAGCATAAAGATTTGCATAATAAAATTAAGAGTAGCTGCCAAATTTGCTTGAATTAAAGTCAACTTACCTGCTTTTGAAAGAGAATTAGCCTTACATTTCGAAAGATGTCTAGAGGTTCTTTCCCCCACCTCCTGAAATGTATTAGCATTAACTCTATCTTTTATTATATGGCAACACAAATATTTTCCCAGATTAGAGCAGTAATTCATACCTAAAATTTCTTTAAATTTTTTCCTATCCCTCCTAGAAATGTTTTTTGTACACTGGAAGTCAGATTTATGAAAATTAATTTGTTGGCCAGACATTCTACAATAATTATGAAGGATTTTCTTAATCATAAAATAATTTTCTTTGGAAGCCTTTGCAAAAATCATAGTATCATCCGTAAAGGTAAGGAACGGAATTTTCTCCGAGTTACGAGTAATTTTAATCCTAATACCTTTTGAAGGAACCAAACATCCATTATGAAGATTTCTAGCTAAAACCTTAGCACAAAAAATAAAAAGGTAAGAGGATAAGAGATCTCCTTGTCGAATACCTCTTTCACAATTAAAAACAGGACCTGGAGTATTATTAACTAGAACTGAAAACGAAACATATGAGATACATTGGAAAACCCATTGAATCCATTTGCTATGAAAAACCAAATTTAGACAGAACTTCCTTAATGAAATTCCATACAAGTTTATCATATGCCTTCTTCATATCTAGCTTAATACCCATCCAACCACTTGCACCCTGTTTCAATCTAAAAGAATGAAAAATTTCATACACAATGAGAATATTATCTTGAATTGCCCGATCTTCCACAAAAGCTCCCTGTAAAGGAGGTATTAATTTAGGAAGAACCATTTTAAGCTTATTCGCAAGAACCTTTGAAATAATTTTATAAATCGTAGAACACAAGCTAATAGGGTGGAAATGATTTGCCGTGGATGGATTGTCTACTTTAGGGATCAAAGCCATAAATGTTTGATTGATTTCCTTTAGCATTTTACCAGAATGAAAGAATGCTTGAACTGCTGATATGATTGGTAAAAAAAAAATCAGCCAAAAATTCATCCGGTCCAGGGGACTTATTAGTTGATATTTGAAAAACAACATTTTTAATTTCCTCAAAGGAGACGCAACAAATAAGAAGAGAATTATCTTCCTCAGGAATTTCATTTTGTAAACACATTAGATCGATACTAGGATTAACATAACAACTTCTGTCTCTAAGAAACTGTTTTTTAAAATCATTAGAGATTTCCTCAATAATATCTTTATCACTAGTGGAGGAAAACGCTTCACCATTTGTGTAAGAAGAAATCTTGTTTCCGTTTTTCCTTATCATCGTCTTCGTTTGAAAATATGAATTGTTTTGGTCACCTAAG
>ONZA01004571.1:18899-34853 GCA_900322205.1 Kewa caespitosa
GAGCTTTTTAGGATGGTATGTGCTTGTATTGGGTGAATAATGGATGTATAATTTGTTGTTACATAGGGTTAATGCATAAGTTTATATAGTGGTCGGAAATTTAATGCACCTAGGCCTAGCGACTATGGGGTAATTCGTTGGGAGCCAAACGATTTGACACAAATTCAATCAGTGCCCAGCAAATTGGTTGCAATTCGTTGGGAGCTGAACCATGCATTTAATTTGTTAACGGTCAGGGAAGGACCAAAAGGCAGCGATTTGGTTGCAAATCGCTACTTGACCCAACGAATATGGCACTCCGCTGGGTGGGTATCGAATTCAGGCCAAATTGTTGGGTGGGTAACGATTTGGACCTATATCGCTGGCCCTTGGTTTAATGCGTCCGTTACGGTTTTAACTCCCCTTGGCAGGGAATCCTAGGGGAGATCTAGAAGCTTCTAGGGCGAGGTGAAATGACCATTTCGCCCTTTTGACTTTGAATGACTTTTTTTGATTTTTGGGTTTTCAATATTTTGCGTATTACAGGTTTCCGGGACCCATACCATAGATTATTCATCATCACAGGTTCGTTTTGGGGGCACTATTTTGGTGTCAACACATGGCAGTGTGTAGGTCATCCCTCTATCATGTAAGAGGTCTCTTGGTCCTTCGTTTTTCGGTTCCTCGGCTGTAGTTTTTGATTTTTGCCTTATGTAATTGGGTTGTCCGTGTAATTTGTAATGTTAAGGCATTTCGCCTCATCTTAATGGATAGGTGCTCTCTCTCTTCGTCAGTTTCAGTGTGAATCTCTCGAGCTTGTTTTCTTTCTTCGTTGAAGTGTTTATTAAGTATAAGTCAAACTGAGGTGTTCGCTTTAGGTTTAACAAACATTTGAGATCTTTGTCCGAAATTGAACAAGTTCGGGGTATTATTTTTCATCCAAGTTGAAAAAGGGGTGGGTTATTTCTCGAATTTGCCCGTGGGGTGGGACATTCTAATTGAGCTAACTTGTGAATTTTTGCAAACCGGGATGTCTGATTAGTTATTCTTTAGTTTTTGCTCAACCCATTTTTAAGTAGTTCGTGTGTTTATCCTCGTGACGGGGTCTTACTCTTTAAGTGGTCCTCATGATAGGACTTCGTTACGTGCTGTCTGTGAATTGATAAGTTGAGAATATAAATTTTAGGAACAAACTTTTTTTTCTTGGCTGTTAAGGGGTGCCGACCATGAGGTAACTCCAAGATGAGCTCCTCATATGCGGAAAGAAGAGGAGGCTTTTTGTGGGTGCCTACCCCTTGGACAGAAGATGGAATGAGCCACATGCAGCTCACATATGGAATCTAAGTAAGTTGTTGATATTCCAGGCTCTCGGGATCTGGAGTCCATCCATTGCTACGAGGCGGTACGTCTTGGACCCAACGACTTCGGAAACCTTGTAGGCGCTTTCGCAGTTAGGTGTCATCTTTCCATCTTCATTAAGTCTTCCAACGGACTCCATTTTTTGAAGAACGAGGTCTCCTACGTGGAGTCTCCTGATCTTGACCCGGCGATTGAATGTACGGGTCATCTTTAGCTTGTATACCTCTACTTGCAGGAGGGCATTGCCTCTGACTTCGGGTCGTAGGTATAGCTAGTACCTGAGCCTTTAGGAATTCTTTTCTCCATCTAAGTGTTCCACTCTTGGACTTCTTTTTATGATCTCGATTGGTAGAACCATCTCCTAGCCATAAACCAGGTTGAATGGTGTTTCTCCTGTGACGGACTTTTCTGTGGTTCTTATGCCCCAGAGCACCTCGATCAATTTTTCTACCCATAATCCCTTGGCTCCATCTAGCTTTTTCTTGATCCCCGTTACCATGGTTTTATTATTGGATTGTACTTGGCCGTTGGTGTGATGTTGAGCTACTGCTATGAAACTGGCTTTTACTGCGTTTTCTTCTAACCAGTCGGTTAGCTTTGGAGTGTCGAACTACCTTCCATTGTCAAAAATGATCTTCTGGGTGCCCTAAACCGCGTGAGGATGTTTTCCAGGATCAACTTCCTCACATCGGTGATCGTAGTACTTCTCACCACCCGAGCTTCCACCCACTTCGTAAAGTACTCGACAGCTACTTTGACAAACTTCACGTGACTTCTAGCTGGGGGGAAGGGTCCCAAGATGTCCATGCCCCACTGATGGAAGGGCAGGGGAGCCAAGATGGGAGTCTGCTCAACGGTGGGGAGCTGGGGTATAGGAGCGAAGTACCGACACTTGTCACATTTCTTCACCATTTCCACCGCGTCTCTTTGGATGGTAGGCCAGTAAAAACCCAAACGGAGTACTCTATGTGCAATCATTGTGGCTTGCTGATGAGCTCCATACGTACCATAGTGTGTTTCTCGTAAGATTTCTTCCCCTTGGCTGCGGAATACGCACTTCAAGAGGGGGTGAGTGAAGCTTTTCTTGTAAATTAAACCATTCTCGAGGACAAACCACTTGGCCTTGTTCTTCATTTTCTGGGCATCATTCACGTCTTCAGGCAAAACTTCATCTCGTAAGTAAGAGATGATAGGGCCCATCCAACCGTTAGATCAGTTTAGTACATTGATGGCTACCCCTTCCTCGATGCTATGCTTCGCGATTTCTTCCCAGAAGATATTATGGTGTAGGCCTTCGACGGACGAACTGACCAATCGGGCTAGAGCATTGGCGTGACAGTTTTCTAACCTAGGGACGTACTTCATGACTACTACCTAGAGGCCGTTTATTTCCTCTTTGACCTTTGTAAGGTAGGCTCTCATTCCATATCCTTTTGCTTCGTAGCTCTCGTCAACTTGGGAAACCACCATTGGTGAGTCCTGTTGGACTTGTATTTTTCGGGCACCCACATCGCGGGCGAGAGTTAGACCGGCGAGAAGGGCTTCGTATTCGGCTTCATTGTTGGAGGCTTGAAATTTGAACCTTACTGCATATTCGATCACGTCTCCCTCAGGGGAGGAAATTACAATTCCTGCTCCACTATCGGCCTTGCAAGATGATCCGTCGACGCTTATGGACCAGTGGTCGACCTAGGCCTTCGGGATCCAATCTGAAGGTGTCATCTTGGTGACGAAATCTGCCAAGGCTTGGCTTTTGATCACCCTTCGTGGTTCATAAACAATATCATAGCTGGTTATCTCGTAGGCCCATACATGAATCCTCCCCGCAGACTCCAACCTGCCAAGCATCTTTTTTAAAGGCTGGTTGGTGAGGACTGCGATTTGGTGTTCTTAGAAGTAGAGCCTCAACTTTCTCAAGCTGATGAGAACTCTGAGGGCGAATATCTTAGGGGTCGTGTACCTAAATTCTACCCCACTCAGGGCATGGTTGGTGAAGTATACCGGCTCTTGTACCTTGTCACTCTCTCTGACCAGCACGGAGGCGACATCTTTTTTCTGATACGGCAAGGTAAAGGAACAACCGTTCTCTTGCTTTTGGGTTGGAGATCCGGGGTAGATTGATGAGGTAGGACTTCAACTTTTCAAAAGCCTCCTGGGTTTCCTGCCCCCATTTGAACTTGGTTCCGTTCCTCAATGCTTTGAAGAAAGGAGCGCATTTGTCTACTGATTAGGATACAAAGCAGTTCAAGGCGGCAATGCATCCAGTGAGCTTCTGCAAATTCTGAGTGCTGATGAGTTTAATAACAAATTCATAGAGTTGCTCAGGTTTGAGAATATGACCAAAGGGAATCTGAGTGCTGATGAGTTGTATAACAAATTCATAGAGTTGCTCAGGTTTGTTCCTGAGTTGGCACCAACTAAGGCCGAAGAGGCGGCTAGGTTTGAACAAATATTAAATTGGGAAACTCAAGAGTTGCTGGGGGGTGATGCTCACAATACCTTAGAGGAGGTCTACGCTAAGGCATGCAACATAGAGAGGAAGATCGCGAGGAGGAAATAAGTACTTGGGGAAAAAAGGAGAGAGCCTAACCAAAGCTCAACTCAAGTCTTTCAAAGGAAGCAAAACATTGTGAGGAGTTGACCTCAGTCAATGCCTAACTTTAGAGGTAACTAGAAAAATTTTATTGGGAATAGCAATTACCAACAAAGGAGGAACAATAATCAAGGTCAAGTTGCAAAAATGCGATACTTCTGCAAATTCTGTGTCAACAACCATCCTGGGAAGGACTGTGAGGGTAGACTTATAGATTGTAGGAATTGTGGGAAACCCAAGCATAGGGCATATGAGTGCTGGAGCGCTCTACAGAATAGCCAAGGTGGGCAGCAAAGCTTTGCTAGGTCAATGGCCCCGACTAGCATGGCGAGAACTGGCAGCGATTCTCGGTCCAATAACCAGAACAAGGCACAATCTGCGACGCCTTCTAGTGTTGGAGGATACCGATTTACAACAATTCCCAATCGAAAAAGGAGCTCCTGGCACCATCAATATCGCCCAGATGAACTGCAACAACAACAACCAGAACAACAAAATTGCAACTCACGCAAATGCGGGAAGATCTGTGCAATGAGCTAGAAGGATGCTGACGCGGCTGCTAATGTCGGCACTGGTATCTTTTCAATTAAATCAAATCCTGTTTATGCACTTTTTGATTCTGGAGCATCAAGTTCAATCATCTCTACATCACTAGTTCATAAGTTGGGGTTGGAGCCAGAAGTGTTACACGCAAAAGTATCAACACCCACTGGGGAAGTTGTACCTTGTAATTGTGTGTATAAGGATGTGTCTATTGTCATTAGTGAGATTCCCTTAGCAAGCGACATAATTGGGTTCCCTCTCAAAGATTTTGATGTGATACTAGGGATGGATTGGTTGAGCAAGTATAAGGCTCGGATTGATTGTGGAATTTAGAAGGTATCTCTTAGTGGACCCCGTAGAGCTTATATTACTTACAAGGGGCATGTAGGAAAGTCTTTCCACAAAGTCATCTCTGCTATGATATTGAAGAAGTACCTTAGGAAAGGATTCCCATTGTTCTTGTGTCATGTCAAGGATATAGACAAAAGTAGCCCGTCCTTAGAGGAACTTTCAGTTTTTCAAGAGTTTACCGATGTTTTCCCCGATGAGATTCTAGGGATGCCTCCAACAAGAGAAGTTGGGTTCAAGATTGAGCTAGCTCCCAATACCCAGCCTTTCTCCAAAGCTTCGTATTGTATGGTGCCAGCTGAGATGAAAGAGCATAAGACTCAGCTTGAGGAATTGTTGGAGAAGGGGTATATTTGCCCAAATGTTTCTCCTTTGGGAGCACTAGTGCTTTTTGGAAAAAAGAATGATGGTGGTTTGTGGCTATGTGTACACTATAGGGAGTTGAATAATGCAACCGTGAAGAATAGGTATCTGTTACCTATGATTGATGATCTGTTTGACCAATCGAGTGGAGCTGGAGTGTTTACCAAGATCGATTTTCGATCTGGTTATCATCAGGTGAGGATTGCTAAGGAGGATATTTCGAAAAATGCCTTTCGAACTCGATATGGTCATTACGAGTTCATAGTGATGCCTTTCGGGTTGACTAGTGCACCTGCAGCTTTTATGGACCTCATGAATAGAGTGTTTAGGCCCTACCTAGACAAGTTTGTGGTGATTTTCATTGATGATATACTATTGTATTCCAAATTGCCTGTGGAACATGCCGAGCGTTTGACGGCTGTGTTGCAAACTTTGCAGGAAAATAAATTGTATGCAAAGTTCTCGAAGTGTGAGTTTTGGCTTGAGAAGGTTGCTTTCTTAGGGAATATCATATCTATGGATGGAGTTGCAGTGGATTCTGCCAGAGTCCAATCTATTTCTAAAAGGTCGATTCAAAAGTGTGTTACAGAAGTAAGGAGCTTCCTAGGTTTGGCGGGCTATTATCAGAGGTTCGTCAATGACTTCTCCAAGATAGCGCACCTTATCACAAATCTGATGAATAAATCGACTAAGTTCAAGTGGACTAAAGAGTGTGACAAAGCCTTTGGCATACTAAAGGAAAAAATTACTACAACACCAATGTTGACGTTACCAGATGGTAATGAGGGTTATGAAGTTTATGCAGATGCATCAAAGAATTGGTTAGGTTGTGTGTTGATGCGAAACCGCAAGGTGGTAGCCTATGCCTTGAGGCAGCTCAAACCCCATGAGGAGAATTACCCTACCCATGATCTAGAGTTGGGCGCAACAATGTTTTCCCTGAAGATTTGGAGGCATTACCTCTACGATACGACGTTCAAAATTCTTTCGGACTACCAGAGTCTCAAGTACATTTTCACCCGAAAGGAATTGGACATGAGACAAAGGATATGGTTAGAGCTGATTAAGGACTATGATACCGAGATTCAATACCATGACGGCAAAGCAAATGTGGTTGTAGACTCCCTTAGTAGGAAGCCAACTCATTCGTCCAATGCCTTGTTATGTTCCGAGTTGCAAAGGCTTGATGTTCAGTTGGTTCAAGGAGGGGAATCCTTATCTGCTCTCACTGTAGAGCCCTTGTTGTATGAAGAAATAATAAATGGTCAACTCGGGGATGTGAAGTTATATAGGATCAAATCAAAGATGGTTGATGGAGTTGTGGGCGAATTCAAGTTACAAGATGATGGGAGTATACGATTTAGGGAAAGGTGGTGTGTACCCGGCAAGTTAGAACTAAAACAAATACTTGAGGAAGGCCATAACACCCCATACTTGGTGCATCCAAGAGGGGATAAGCTATACAAGGATCTCAAGTAGACATTTTGGTGGCCCAATATGAAAAGAGAAATAGTTGAATTTGTAGCTGGATGCTTAATATGTGAGAAAGTTAAGAGCGAGCACAAGAGACCTCAAGGCAAAATACAACCATTAGAAGTTCCCGAGTGGAAGTGGGATTCCATCTCCATGGATTTCATTGTTGGCTTACCAAGGACCCGAAATGGCAACAACATGATTTGGGTTATAGTTGATAGACTGACAAAGACAGCGTTGTTCGTTCCCGTGAAGGACACATGGTCACTAGAGCAATTGGCCACTACATATCGTAAGAATGTGGTACGTTTTCATGGAGTTCCTAGAGACATTGCCTCTAATAGAGATTCTCGTTTTCTAGCTCACTTTTGGGGTAAGTTGCAAAGTGTGATTGGAACTACCTTGAAAATGAGTACCGCTTTTCACCGAGCAACTGATGGTCAAACGGAGCGCACGATTCAAACCTTGGAAGATATGTTAAAAGCTTTTGTAATGGACTTCCAAGGGTCATGGGAGGACAAACTTCATCTGATTGAGTTCTCTTACAACAAATTTGTTTTGGTTCAAGTATTGTGGCTTGACTTCATGTTATGTTATATAATTATTTGCAAACTTTATCAAATGTTGAAATGTGTAATTGGGTTAACCTTGTTCTTTTCGATTTACAGAAATGGGTTTTGTGTATCAAGTATATAAAAGTAGATTGCGAAAGAAATGTTAGTTTCATGAAGTTTTCAAAATGATTTGCAAATGAATTTACTTGATAGATACTCTCTTACTCAGCCATTTTTCTGCTGACTCTCTTACTTTTATTTTTCACAGGTTAGAGTAAATTGTTGATGTTTTGGGGATGGAGTGACAACCACTTAGCGTTTATTGCTTGTCGAGCTTTTTCTTTACATTTTTGGATTGTTTTAAGGATTGTATTATACTTTTGGGATTGTATTAAGTCATGAGATTTCTGTTATCACTAGGAGACTCTTTTGAACTCTACTTACTCTTACCCTTTCCGTAGCATTATTACTGCATGATAATGTGGCGATAACACCCCTAATTTGTCGATTTATTTTCTAAAAGTATGCATCTTATAATGGTCGAGAAATTAGGGTGTTACACCCTCTTGCCGAGCTCAGGGCTACAATGCAGCTACTCCTCCACCGACAGGATGACCTTGAACAGAATTTGTCCAACCTTAACAAGAACGAAGGCCAACGCGCCCCCACACCCGAGGTTCCCTTCAACCTTGAGACAAACTTTTTCACTGGAGATGGAGAAATGGCGAACGAACTATAAGCTGAAAAAAGTACTCAAAGGGATCATCAAGGTTGAACTCTGGCTGGACATCCATGGCCTCTCTTTGTTTCCAAAGGCCATACTTCCCCCCCTGTTTTAAAGATTCCTAACTTAAGCAAGTTCAATGGAACTGGGAACTCGACTACATTCCTTAAAATATATGTTGGAGCCATCAGCCCATGGGGTATATCAAGAGTTGATCACTCAGTTGTCCCAACAATATCTCGATGGTGCAACAGCCACTTGGTTCCTTAGGTTAGAGAACTCTCGAAAGCCCACCTGGGCTGACATTGTAAGGGAATTCATTGATCAGTACAAATACAATAAGGAGGCCGACGTGACTAGGCTTGACCTTGAGACTACTTATCAGAAGGTCGGCTAGACAATTCCTGCATTCACATCAAGATGGCGCAATAAGGCTGCGCAGATGTTGGTTAGACACACTAAGGAAGAACATATTCAAATGGTTTTATAAAACCTCTTTCCTAACCTGAAGGAGAAGATGTAGTTCCAATACTTCCCATCTTTCAGGGCTCTAATCTCTATAGGCTCCATGATCGAGAAAGCCTTGCCTGATGAGAATGCGAGGATTGAGAATGGGGCATCATCTGGTTCTAGGTACAAGAAGAATACCCCTTATGCCTCTAACAACAACTCCTCTTCTACCCAGAACGAAATTGCAGAGATCAGCAGTGTTGGCTCAAGCAATCCTTTTAGATTATCTGGGACCACCAGACACCAATTCGATCCTTTCAAGATGTCAGATTCTGAGGCTTCTAGGCGACTAACTAAGGCAGGGATGATAAGACCGCTGCAACCAAAGAATCCTCCACCTCCAGTCAGGCCAGGGCAAAATCCTAATGAGCATTGTGACATGCACTAGTATGTTGGCCACACAGCTAAGGACCTTTTAGCTCTGAAACATAAGATCTAAGATTGATAGCGATAGACTTGTCAATACTCCAAAGAACAATTCCAATGCTCCGAATATCACTAAGAATCCTCTCGGAACACTCCAGTCAGAGCATCAATTCCATCACTTTGGCTATCACTGGAATCGACCCATCCTCTGTCATCAAGGACCTCCAACCTCATCTCCACTAGATGCCCGTCGTCGGCTCATCCAATGGCTCGATAATTAACTTGTACAAGACACGCAAGGTTACCTTGCTCCCAATTTGCATTACCGGTACAAGGTCAAGTCCCTTTCTTGACCTTTGGGCCACCATGGATTGCGATGGCGGTTTCCTCATATTGGATCACGAGGATGAAGAGGAAGATGCTTCTGTCATGAGAATTGTTGAAGGAACTAACCCTAGATTTATCTCTCTACATGAGATCACGGCAACCTATCTATCTTTATGACTTGCATTATGATGACTATACTGAGCCAGGGGTTAACCATCTCACGAGGGCCGGTCACCACTTTAAGCCTTCATACTTTGAAGAAGAAAACCCCCTCGAAGCCCTAAGGTGGAAGAAGGGAAAACATATTCTTGTGGAAGGGAATGATGACCCAGATGACGTTATAAGCAGAATGAAGGAAGTGAATGTCAATGTCTCAATTTGGAAGCTTTTTATGACTTCCCAACCTTACCGAGCAGCAATGCTAAAACATCTTAACTAGACAATGGCACAGCACGACCTGACCCCCGACGAGAGTGTGGGTCTCATACACGGTTCCTCTCAAGTGCTCATGTTCACTGACGAGGATTTACCAGATGATCCCAATCATGACAACTCTTTGCACATCACTGTCAAATGTAATTGGAAGCCTTGAGTCCTGATCGATAATGAAGCAGCTGTCAACATTTTCCCTTTAAGATCCCTTCAGAATATGGGATTCTCTCTCATCCATGTTGAGTGGTCCTTCCACGTCGCCCGAGCATACAACAATGCTAAACGAGAAGTTCCCGTTACTATCAAACTCTTGCTTGAGTATGGTTCTATCGTTCGAGAGGTTTAACTCCTCGTCATCGACATACCAGCTTGTTTCAACCTGCTCCTAGGGAGTCTATGTCTACATCAAGCCAAGGCCCTTCCCTCTACCTTGGGGAACATTCTGCTATCGAGTGATGCCGTTTGGGCTCAAAAACGCCAGGGAACGTACTAGCGAGCTGCAACTACTGTCCTTCATGACATGATCCATGATATTATTGAAGTTTATGTTGATGACTTGATCGTCATAAGCAAGACCCGAGAGGGGCACATTGATGCACATAGAACTTTCTTTGATAGAATTCGGAAGGTCAAACTTCGACTGAACCCACAAAGTGTCTCTTTGGGGCCACCTCCAGCAAGCAACTTAAATTTGCAATCACCTAAATTGGAATTGAAGTCAACCCCATCAAAAACAAAGGCAATCATCGAGCTTCCACCTCCTCGCACTGAGAAAGAAGTCCAAGGTTTTCTTGGACGGATCCAATACATCAGGCGCTTCATTTCCCAACTCACCTCGACCTGTGAGCCAATCTTCAAACTCCTCTGGAAAGGAGTTGCTGACAAATGGAATGACCAATGTCAAGAAGCATTTGATGCTATGAAGTGCTACCTAGCTAAGCCACCAATCCTGATGCCTCCGAGGCCCAATGAACCTTTGCTGTTGTACCTGACCGTAACTAAAACGACCATGGGGGAATTTCTTGCCCAATATCAAGAGGGAACTTGAAAAGAGATAGCCATCTATTACATCAACAAGAAGCTTCTCGAGTATGAAACTCGATACAACCTGCTTGAACGCGCATGCATATCACTTGTCTATACTACCAAGAAGCTGAGACAGTATCTCCTAGCTCATGCAACTTATCCTTTTTTGAACTTGACTCGATCAAGTACCTCTTTGATAAGCCAATTATTAGTGAAGATTAGCTAGGTGGCACGCTCTGCTATCCGAATTCGACATCAAATGCATAAATCAAAAGTCTATCAAAGGACGAGCCATTTCTGAAGCTCTGGCCGATGGCTCCACTTTTGGGGATGAGTACGATGACTCATTTCCCGACAAGAATATTCTCACTATCGAAGAATCCTGATGGAAGATAAACTTTGATGGTGCTTCCAACTATAGGGGAAACAGAATCGATGTCCTAGTTGATTGATCCTGACGGCCTTCACGTGCCATTCTTAGTCAAACTTGACTTTTCGAACACTAACAATACGGTGGAGTATGAAGCCATATTTTTCGTGAGTCAAGGCAGCCCTGGCAGCGAGGGCACAACGCTTAACTGTATTTGGGGACTCCAACCTCATCATATCGCAAACCATACGGGCATGGAAGGTTCGAGAAGAACACCTTCAAGCCTATGCCGACGCGACTGATCCCACTATTTGAGGACATAATTTTCTGACATCTACCACATGAACAGAGTGGCTTCACATATTCTTTAGCCAACCTCGCCACGTCATTAGTCTGGGAAAATGGTGCAAGAACTCGGTCAATCACTCTAAAAGAGAGGCGTAAAACCCGCTGTCAAAAGGCAGACTGTCAACACCCTAATTACAGAAACAGAGGATGAACACTGGATTGTCAATATACAAAATTATCTTGAGAAATGAGAATACCCTCGGGAAGCTCTAAAAATGATCAGTACTCCATAAGGCGCCTTACCATGCAGTACATCATGTACACCGGCAAGCTATACCACAAAGGCCTTAATGGCACCCTTCATCTCTGTGTAACCGAAAAAAAAGTGCAAAAGATCATGACAGAAATCAACAGCGGAGTTTTTGGTTCTCATACAAGTGGTAGGATGCTAGCCAAAAGTATCATTCACATTGGATATTATTGGACTACGATGAAACGCGACTGTTATGAAATGGTGTGTGCCTGCCACAAATGTAAAATTTTTGCCATTCTAAATCACATGCCGCCAAGGCCTCTACATAACATGACCTTGCCATGGCCATTCTTTACTTGGGGGATCGATATCATCGACCAAATTCATTCCAAGGCCTCGAATGGAAATCAGTACATCCTAGTCGTTGTTGACTACTTCTCGAAATCGAGGTTACATCCTTTGCAAGCCTATGGGCAAAACAAGTAGCCAAGTTTGTCATGAACAACATCATCTACCGCTATTGTATTCCTTTTGATATCATATCCAACAATGGCTTGTAGTTTGAAGGGCATCTGAAACAAATGCTCTGCAAGTACAAGATAAGACACCATCAGTCTTCACTATACATACCTCAAACCAATGGAGCGTTTTGAGGCAGCCAACAACAATCTGTAATAATTGGGCCAAGATGATAGAGAAGACTAGAGAATGGCCTAAGAATCTGCCATATGCCCTCAAGATAGTTCGAGCCTCTATTCGCACCCCGACCGGCGCTATGCCCTTATTTGTGGTTGACGGCATGGAACCAATGCTGCCAATTGAAACAGAACTCAAGTCACTTCAAGTGATAGCGGGAAGTGGTATTCCCCAGGATCTCTAGTATCGAGCCCGATAAGGAGAACTAGCTCTCCTCGATGAACGCCGACTTGCAGCACTTCACACATCCAAGGCTACCTACACTGAATGGCTAGAGCTTTTAACAAAAGGGTCCAAATACGCGATATTCAGGAAGGAGATGTCGTGTTGAAAGAGAACTGAGAACCTCTTCATGACCCTAGGGGCAAGTTCGAGCCATATTGGTCTGGCCCATTCTTGATCAAGCGAATGACCCCCGCAAGTGCAGTTATACTAGCTAATCTAGACAGAAATGAGTTTGCTAGTTACACCAATCTCGACCAGCTGAAGAAGTCTCATGTTTGACTCTATGTCGTTCAATTTGCTGTTTTTGAGATTTTTGAGAGGATTGTATACGTAATGATAAATAAAATTTCAAATATCAAAACCATGAGGTTCCAGTTTGCCCCTGAGGCACCTAGTCAAACTACACTTGACCTGATTATCACAAATGGGATACATAGGTAGTCCACCAGGGACTCGGTAGAAAGAGGTTTTTTTTGCCTAAGATGCCCCCCGAACTACGCTCGACCTTATTCCCACAGACGTGATACGTAGGTAGCCCACCCGGACTCGGTAAAAGACTTATTTCTATCGCCAGCAGGAGTTCAAAAAAATTAAAAAGTTAAAAACGCTTCCTAAATAAGAGCGAGATTCACGAGAAATCGTGTTTTGTTGTAAAACATTGGATGATCCCATCTCATTTCAAGCGGTCAAATTAGGCCAATTCTCGCTAATTAAAAAAAAAGTAATCTAAAGAGATGGAAGAGCGAGAGTCACGAAGAATCGTGTTTTAAGTGGCTAGTCTTGGACGATCCCATGTCATTCAAGTGGTTTATTTCGATCAACTCTTGCTAAAAAACTAAATGCCAAAATAAAGTGGTGTATTTTGGACATGGGCTTTAAGCCCGGTGACATGTATCAAAATTGGATCATTTCTCAAGCCTTGCATTGTAATTTATGATTAGACATTTACATACAAACGTGTTTCAGGACACATATTTTCGAAAAATAAAATCATCTTCATGTGAAAACCATAGAACCCATTTCATCCTAAACACAATTTTAATCACATTCCTACCATCGTTCTAGTGGTTTGGGCTTGTAGTCTAAATTGACTCAATTCACTACTCACTTTCGGCCCATGATTTTCTTGACCTATCCCGTCATTGACTTAAGACTAATTTTCCCTGCAAAAAACTCACATTTCAAGCACAAAGCCTAATTCAGCTTAGTCTATTCCAGTCACTCCCTTTTGTGCCTTCTATGGCTCAACCCGTTTTCTGCAAACCAACCTTATCCACCTTTCTCGAATTCTTGTCTTTAGACATCTCTTGACATTCCTTTCTCCATTTGGGTCATTCCTTGGTACCTTGCGTACTCACATCCTAGTCATCGACATCATCATCAAGGAAATCTATCCCTTTTCCCCACTATTCACGCCGACCCGTTCAGTCCAATCTCCCGAACTAACCAAATCAGTTTTGTCTAATCTATTTCATTCCTCTCGGCGCTACGACCTGAGTCATCACTATTGACTCAAATTTTAACCCCTATCCCCAGTAGAGCCCAACTGGCCCATCTCTAGTTAGTCAGATGTTGACTTTGATCCCCATCGGAGCCCAACTGTCCATCCCTAGTGAGTCAAATGTTGACTTTGATCACCAGTAGAGCCCAACCCAATCTATTACCTAGAGAAACCAAGAGAGATTTTTTGGAGCCACTCCCGACCTTTTGAAAAACGGCTGAAGTCAGTCAAGTCAAACTGCACAGAGTCGATTGATGCACCTAGCTGAATCAATCTCGATTAAATCCTCGATGGAGTCAATGGATATCCACGTGCCCAAAACAAAATTCTTAACAGTGTCAACGGACACCCAACTATCCGAACCCATTTCCTTAGTGAAATAAACAGATGTTAAGTCTATCCGAGTCAAATTTCTTTGTCAAGACGAATCTATCAAAATGAATTTAATCCTCAGCGGAACTAAAGGACGTATGATTGTTTGAACTCCCCAAATCGGTCAAATGAGTCAAACACAACATTCTTTATTCCCTAGCTGGGTCGAGGGACATTCCATTTCCCCAACTTCATTTCCCCGTAGAACCCAGAGACCCAATGATCATCTGATTTCTCCAACCGAGTCAGTCACGTGAAACTTCCCAGTAAAGTCAAAATACGCAGCACCCCAAGAAAGGCCTTTATGGTAGTTAATTTCAAACCCCAACATGTCCGACTTTGACCTTGTGTCCTAGGACATTTGCATTCGCATCATGTGCATCGTAACTTTTCAAAAAATCGCCGGTGATACTGGGAAAATTGAATTTAATTTTTCAACAAATTTTCGGTGATACTGGAAAAATTGAATTTAATTTTTTAACAAACCCGTAGTGATATTAGGAAAATCGAATATAATCTTTCAAACAAACCCCCGGCAATACTTGGAAAATCGAATTTAATTTTTCAAAAAAAATTCTGGTGATACTGGAATAATCGAATTTAATTCTTTATCAAACCCCCCATGATACTGTGAAAATTGAATTTAATCTTTCAACAAGCCCCAGTGATACTAGGAAAATCAAATTTTATTTCTCAACAGATTGTCGGTGATACTGAAAAATCAAATTTAATCTTTCAACAAATTCTCGATGATACTGGAAAATCAAATTTAATCTTTCAACAAATTCTTGGTGGTACTAGGAGAATCTAATATAATCTTTCAACGAATTCTCGTAAATACTGGAAAAACCAAATTTAATCTTTCAACAAATTCTTGGTGGTATTGGAAAAATCAAATTTAATCTTTTAACGACTTCTCAGTGGTACTGGAAAAATTGAATTTAATCTTTCACTGAATCCCTGGTGATATTGGGATAATTGAATTTAATCTCTTAATAAATCCCCGATGATACTAGAAAAATCGAATTAAAACTTTTAACAGATCCCCGATTATACTGGAAAACCCAAATTAACAAACTTTCCTGGGATACTCAAATCAACTTCTCAACAAACTCAAATTAGGTGATTTATATCACCACAAACCTTCGGTGATAATAGGTGGAGAATCTCTAACGGTATTGGATGATTCGAAGATTACCTTAAAAGGGACCCTCGGCGATGTTGAGTGGAGAATATCTGGTGGTACTGGGTGATTTGAATGCCATTTGAAAAACAACCCTCGGTGATACTGAGTGGAAAATCTCTAGCAATGTGAGACGATTCGAAGATCATTTTGAAATAGACCCTCGGCGATGGTGAGTGGAGAATATTTGGTGGTATTGGAAGATGTGAATGCTGTTTTAAAATAAACCCTCGGGGATACTGTAAGGAGAATCCCCGGCTATTTTGGGTGACTCGAGTGTCAATTGAGGAGGATCCTCATTAATACGGAACGACCTTAACCCCAGCATTTTATTAAGCACGGACTATATTTGTAGTCAAGTGCAAAATAAGAACCAAAAGTTGTTGTCTTTTCAGTGACATTGGCCTGCTTTTCTTATGAAATTTGGCCTGAAGGGCAATTCGTAGACACCAAAGTTTGGTTCACTTTT
>ONZA01004597.1:26086-43470 GCA_900322205.1 Kewa caespitosa
TCTTTATTTATATTAAGTCATATATTCTAAAAAGTGATAATCTCAATATTGCTTTTTATGATTAAAAGACTTGTATTTGTATTTTGTCTTTATTCTTTATTATTTGACCTTGGTTGCCTCTTCGGTAAAATTTAGCCCATGGACATATACTTGATCGATTTTTATTTTGATTATGGACAAATATGGATGTATGCTAAAACGTGATAAACTAAATTAAAAGTGAATGCTAAATGACTAAGATGTTAAATATACTTTGAATGGAACCAAATTGATTTACATAAATTTCTTAATTCGCAAGTAGCGGCCGTTTGAAAAAAATGGGCGAATTTGATGCATTCTACATTCAATTCGTACCATTGCCCCCGAACTTAGGCTTTGGTTAAAAGACTAAGGAGTCAAAAGACAGATTCTTTGTTTTCCTAAAACAAGGTGGTGACTCCAAAACACCCCATTTGTGCCATTTAGCACAATACAAAAACATGACATTTTAACCCCCAAAACACGCACCAATTCCGCGGGGGGAAGCGCACCAATTTTCAACTTTCGCCACCTTTTCTAGCGGGAGGGCCGTGGCCCCTACAATGGCGACTCTCCTGGGGACTAAACTAATAGAGGGTGAAACTCAAAAATGAATTAAGAAAATAAAATGTAAATAAATTTGGTTCAATTTGCATCATGTTCATGTAGTTCATGCGTACGCGCAAGTAAGTATCCCATTATCAAACCCTTAGGAGATGAGTTCGATTACATGAAGGATCCATTCAATTCTCCATGCAAATCTTAAACTAATCTCCACTCATGACCTTTCTTTCATCCATTTGATGGGAGAAAAGTGGTAACTTACGGCGTATATGCACTCTATAACGTCATGAGCACATCTATGTCATGGGAGCCTATATTTACCTAAACCCGATTGAAACCTTAGTTGAACTAGAGCCTTTGTTTAGGTGATAAACATAGGGAGCATTTGGAATTGCATACTTGACGTTTGTGTAATAGCATTGCATTTTTGGACCGAATTGTTAACAGGGGGCTTTACGCCTCATTTTCCCCCTAATTAGAAGTTTAGGTTTCCCTCTTTTTGGACCTTTTTTTCTTTTTCATTTTATCCCTTATAGTTAGTTCCTGAATTAACTCTAGGGAAAATTCCATTCGTTGGACACGCTGTGAGAACATAGGCTTCGTAGACAATCGTTCCACCACCACCGACTTCAACTCTGTTGCGTCTGTCCTCTCCCGAATTCATGTCACCTCCTTTGGTTGTACGAAAGTTAACATTCAAAATTGCCAACCAACCTACCATCCAAGATCTTGCCCTCCTCATCAAGAATTTGATCGACAAGGTAGCCCAAAGGGAAACTAAGAACGTTGAGGAAGTCGGCCCAATGAAGGGAGAACTGAAAAGGTTTGAGTCTGTCCTGAAGCACAACAAGCTGTTCAATAAGTACATGATATCGAGGGGTCACCCATAACCTTACGGGCACCCTACCCGATAAGACTGTTCTTTTCGATCTGCCCAAATTCAAAAGTAGTAACAACCATAGGACCCGTCTTAGGGCGTTTACCACTACCCTTACTTTGAAGGGTATCGATAAGGAGTTGTTTCCCCACATCTTCCCCATGTCCTTAGATGGACCCGCATCAAGTAAGTCTTATGGACTCGATACGAAACGAGTCAAAACCTGGGAAGAGATAAATCGAGAGTTCCTAGCTGAGTAAATACTGAGTTCCCCATCACAATGAGAGAGTTAGAAGCCATTAAGCACCTCATAGGTGAGGCATTCATGACCTTCGTCAATAGATGGAGAGAGAAGGCTGCCCATATGGTAAATAGGCCCTCCGGAAGAGACCAATTGTGTACCATAATACGCAATTTGAGACCTGAGTTCAAAAAGCACATGATCTTCAACCCATATGCACATTCTTGAAACTTACGGAAGTAGGTTTGGCGATTGAAGATGAGCTTCCCAGTACGGAAGCTAAATGGACTAAGGGTAGCAATAACAACAACAACACTAAGTGGAACAATATCGCAAAAGTAAACAAGGTTAATGCCCTCAACGAGGGCGCGCCTCAACGTCTAGAGAGACGAGCTCATGCCCCATTGGATATGACTCTCACCCAGGCTCTAGAACAATTAGTAAAAAAGAACTATTTACAGCCAATTAAGCCCAGTCCCGATGTCCTAGAGGACAAAAGGTCCAAGAGCTATGATATAACTATATATTGCAAATATCACTGTGGCTAGGGTCACGAAACTGATAAGTGTTGGACATTAAGAAGCACAGTCCAAGACCTCATTGACAATGCACGTTACCTGTGCCAAAAGCTGCCCGTGCCACAAACAATGACAAAAATCCCCTCGCATCTCACGAGGAGTCTATTTTATCCATATCGAATGATAACCTAGGTTTCTATCCTACCTTGCTTATTGAACCCTTATCACAGCCCAACCACTTAAGCATTAATGGTATACGTGATAGTGATGAAGAGGATGCACGGGATGCATCCCTAAGGTGTGACGAGATTTACCATGATGCCTGGCTATCTGAATACGAGATATGGGAAGGTAACGTCGATAATCTTACTAGGTCAGGAAGGTATTAAGAGAAGAAGGATAGTCCACCCCAGACCAAAAAAAATGCGGCTGGAAAAGGAAAAGTAGTAGTGGCACATGAACGACTCGATAACCCCTTGCTGAACCAATTAAAAAGGATGAAGGCCAATGTCACCATTAGGCAACTTATAGCTTCATCTCTGGAGCATAAGCAAGCACTCCTTGTCGCACACAATAAACTGAACGTCTCTCCAGAAACGTCTCGCGCAGAACTTGTGAGCTTTCTGACAAAAGAAAGATCGCCCACCAAGATAACATTCTCAGACGAGGACCTACCAAAAGAAGGTCGGAACCACAATAAGGCACTATACCTTACTGCAACATGCAATCAACACCATGTACCTATGGCACTCGTCGATAACGGGTTCATTGTGAATCTATGCCCCCTTAGAACTGCAAAATGTTCAGCCATCCAGTACGACCTCTCACACACATCGCAGGGCTTACGAGCATGCTGGAGTCACAGAAAATTGGGTCACCTTTTTTTGTCATCGATATTCCCTCCACCTTTAACATGCTTTTAGGACGACCTTGGCTACATAGCATCAATGCCGTCCCACCCTCCACCAGAAAGGCAAAATGGTCGTAGAGGGAAAAGTCCTTGTGATTGAGGCCGACCAAATGAAGGTCACCTCATCCAAGACCCCCGTCCTAAAAATTGATAATGGAGAGGAAGACGAAGACTTTTGGGGCTTCAACCCTGAAATCAATTCCATTGAGGATGAATAAACTCCATTCGATTTTGATCCTCCCTCAAACCTACACGTCAACGCCATCCTGCGAAAACAGGGCTACATGTCCGGGATGGGTTTAGGAAAGAAATCCCAGGGCCCAAGCTCATTTAGGTGGGCACAAACCAAGAACCTTATGTTTGGCCTAGGCTATGCTCCTTCAGTTTAGGAAATAAAAGAATCGATGTCGAGGGAAGAAAAATAAGAGAAGTTATTCCCTTCGATAGCCCTAAGCTCAGTTATCCCCACACCCTGAAGGGACAATTTGTTCGTGCAGGTGACGACTTCCCCTATTATGGATTTCCCGAGCCTCACTACCTTAGAGAGGAAGGCAAGCTAATCCCAGGATTCAAATTTTTTGAGGATGGCAACCTTCAGGACGATGAAATCCCTAAGCTTCAGGAACAACTACCTCTTGATTGGGCTCAACCTTTACCTCATGATGCATTCAGGTTCCTATTCGGGCAGGAGAAGACTCAAGCACGAGAAAACAATGACGTGGTATCCGCCATCCAGAATCAAGAGTTCGACCTTTTAGAGTTGATCGTACCCACCACCGGGATACTTGAGGGATGGCGCCGAACCTGCAAATGGACTAAATCCGACAGGCACAAGTTTAGTTTTACCCTAGGAGAAGGGCCTATGTTCGAGTCTAGTGATTCTGATTCTAGTTCTAGCGATTCCAATTCTGATGCTAGTATAGGACATTCTCCTCTCAAGAGGATTAGGAAACTATACTCCCCTATTCCCGAAGTGCATGAATCTGTAATCGATGTACTCTTTGACAATGTCAATAAAATGAATGCTGATTCTTCTTACTCCCTAGATTGTTTTGTCACAGATAAATTCGTTGACGACAAGTCAGTCATGGGAGCCATGCTCGAACATGAAAAATTTTTTTTGGTAATTTAAGAAACCAAAGCGATTAACGTGGGAACTAACGATAAACTTCAAGAGGTTGAAATTGGTCTAACTCTAACTCCATATGAAACATCTGACCTAGTATGCCTCTTAAAGTAATTTTAGATGTTTTCACATGGTCCTATAAGGACATGCCGGGAATTGATCGATCCATTGCCGAGCATAAGATTCTGCTCTTCGCTAATGCAAAACCTATTTGGCAGAAATTAAGGAGAATGAAGCCGGAATGGGCTTTAAAGATCTAGGAAGAGGTAGAAAAACAACTCAACGCAGGAGTTATCGTAGTCGCCGATTACCGCGATTGGGTAGCCAACATTGTCCCCATCTCAGAAAAGGATGGAGGAGTAAGAATGTGTGGATTCCCGACATTTGAACAATGTGTGTCCCAAATACAACTTTCCTTTACCCCACATCGATGTTGTAGTCAATAACACCGCGGATCATGAGCTTTTATCATTCATGGACGGTTATGCGGGATATAACCAAGTACTTATATGGGAGTTATCATTCATGGACGGTTATGCGGGATATGATAAAAACCACCTTCATCACCCAATGGGGAACATATTGTTATCATGTCATGCCTTTCGGGTTGATAAACACTGGGGTAAGTTACAAAAGAACATCACAAACCTTTTTACATGACATGATGCACAAAGAGGTCAAAAATTTATGTAGACGATATGATCGTCAAATCTCGAGGCCGTGAAGGGCACATACCCAATCTCTGTAAGTTTTCAAGAGATTCAGGACATATAATATGAGACTAAACCCACAAAAATGTGCCTTTGGCGTCACATTCGGGAAATTTCTAGGCTTTATAGTCAGTTCTTGGAGCATCAAAGTTGATCCTTCAAAGATGAAAGCGATCATCAAAATGCCTCTCCCGAAAACCGAAAAATAAATAAGAGGTTTCCTAGGAAGGCTTCAATATATTAGTCCATTAATAAAACAAATGGACTATTTTATGCGAGCCAATTTTCAAAGTTAAAGAAAAAGTTGAATGGGACGATCAATGTCAAAAGACATTCGACAAAATTAAAGAATATTTGGCCAACCAGCAAATTTTAGTCCCGCCAACGCCAGACATACCAGTCATATTATCTAATGGTTACTGAAATCGCAATGGGGGCCATGCTAGCCCAAGAGGTCAATAAGAAGGAAAACTGAATATATTACCTGAGTGAGAAACTCATCGAGTATGAGACACGCTATTCCACCCTAGAAAAGACGTGTCTCGCCACAGTATGCGTGACCAAAAAACTAAGGCATTATATGCTCAATCATAGAGTGCATATAAGATCTCGGGAAGACCCATTAAAACATATCTTCAAAAAGCCCATACTTAATTGAATGATAGCTCGTTGGACAGTCATGCTGTCCGAATCGACCTCAAATATGAGAATATGAAAAGCATAAAAGGGCATGCCATTTCAGAATATCTTGCTGACCATCCTGTAAAACATCAATAAAACAAGGTAAAATATGAATTTCCCAATGAGAACATCATGGCAGCCGATACCGAGACTTGGCTTATGTACTTCAACGAGGCATCAAATCAAAGGGGATATGGTGTAGTAGTATTGTTAGTCTCACCAGACGAGGCACATACCCCATTATCGGTAAAACTTGACTTCGAAGTCAGTAACAATGCTGCGGAACATGAAGCTTGCATTGCTAGATTACAAGCTGCATTAGCCATAGAGATTAAGACCCTTAGGGCATACGGAGATTCGACCTTAATCATTAACCAAATCTCAAAGAAGTGAAAAGTCAAGAATGAGAGCTTGGCCCTTTACGAAGCCCATCTAGAGAAAATAGCTGGAAACTTTGCAGAAACCCTCTATATCTACCTCTCGAGGGAAGAAAATAAATTCATAGACGCTCTTGCTAAGCTGTCATCTATGATCACCATCCCTTTTGAAATCGAAACGATGCCAATATGCATCAAAAGGAGGGAAGAACCCGCATACCATTATGCCTTTCTCAACTTAGGGAATAAATATCGTTTGAAAAAAAAGTCCTACGGGTACAGGCATAGATGATTACGTTCTCGTTGCCATCGATGACTTAACCAAGTGGGTCGAAGCAGTGTCCTAATTAAAGTTAACTTCAAAACAAGTTGCAAAGTTCATCAAAAATAACATAATATGTCGATATGGAGTCCCGCCTGAAATAATAAGTGATTGTGGATCCCTTTTAAAAAAGGAACTTGCTAACCTCTTGCAAGAATACAAGATACAGCATCGAAGGTCATCACCCTGTAGGCCAAAAATGAATGGCGTTGTTGAGGCCGCCAACAAAAACATTAAGACCATTCTCCAGAAAATGAGCAAAACTTATAAAGATTGGCCTAACAATCTTCCTTTCGCGCTTTGGGGGTATAGAAGCGCCATTTGAACATCCACGGGCGCCACGCCATACTCACTTTTCTTCGGCATGGAGGCAGTCCTTCCCATCGAGGTTGAGATACCTTCCCCTAGGGTCATTTTAGAAAGTGAGATATCCAAGACTGACTGGGTAAGAGGAAGATAAGAACATTTAGTCTTGTTAGATGAAAGGCGTCTAAGCGCCTTACACAATGTTCAAATCTATCCACGGAGAGTGGCTCACGCCTTCAACAAAAAGGTGCGACCACCTTCATTAAAAGAAGGAGACTTAGTTTTAAAAGAAAACCGAGCACCAATATGAGACCCACGCGGTAAGTTTAGCCCTAATTGGTTAGGACCGTACATCATTAAGAAGATTGTTTCTGGAGGCGCGGTCCAACTCATAGATCTAGATGGATTAGAGTTTACACAACTGAAAAATCTAGACCAATTGAAAGAATTTTACGCATAAATTCCCAAGTTTTAAAATCGTTAACGCCCATATATTATCCAAGATAATATTAGGCAAACAAAAAATAAATAAAACAAAATCCTTTTTCATCTCAAACTATGTTTGGCCTATTCACATTCGGATACGTAGGTAACCCCACAAGGGCCCAGCCTATTCAAAAAAGAAAAACAACAAAACATCTTCATCATTGAATCTCTCTGGCCTGATTCCCATTCGGATAAGTAGGTAACGCCACAAAGGCCCAACTTATTCAAATCAAAATTGATGAACACTTCTCTTTCCGTAGAATATGCAAAAATAAAACATTGAGAGAATGCGCTATGCTCTACAGTATGCCAATAGTGCGAAACTCCAAGTATCCACTATGCTCAACACTATGCCCATAGTGTAAGATTTAAAGTCCCTATTATGCTTTGGGCTACGCCCATAATAGAAACTGATGGGCTTTGATCATCTATTTCTTCAAGTTATCAAATGTAATTTGAACCAACTAAAAGATATAATTTTGGGAAAGATATTCTCTTTTCGAAAGTTGTGAAAAGAAAAAATATTGATCCATCAAAATTTTAATAGAGCATTAGTGATAAAAATTGTTAAAGTTCCAATATTATTTTGAGCATTTGTAAATTTATATTTTGGAAAAAAGGCATTCTTTTATTTCCGTATGGTTACAAAAATAAAAAAGAGAAGGAAAACCACTACGACAAAATAAATAAGAACAAGCTGGGCCTATACCCATTGATCATGATCATATTCGCTGGGTACCCAGTGATTACGACCACATTCGTTGGATCACCAGCGAAATTTCAGATTTTTGCTGGAAAATAGCCTACACGTTCCAAACAGAATGCATTCTGGTGCATTCTTGTTCCAAAAAACAGCAAGAATTGCAGAAAGCGATTCAAAGAAACTGATGCAAATAAAGTCCAAATTACAAGGATTTCAAATGACAAAACAATTCCTAGAGCGGGAATTAGCAAAAATTACATCAAAGAAATCCTAGAACTAGAGACCCATGTATGTCACTCCTCCTTTTCCTTGGGAGGACGGTGATCTTTCGGGGGAGTCGCGCTAGTACTCACCTCATCTTAGCAATGCCATATGATATACGTATTCTTCATCCTTTTGGGAGGCACCTCCTCCATAGGTCGGACCTTCGGAGTTAAGGGCTTCTTATTGCCTTTCTTCTTCGGCGGTGGGGAAGGTTTGTTCTTAGCTTGAGTTGGAGGTTGTGCTTGCCTTCTAATCTGTTGTTTTTCATTCTCTCCAAATTCCCTACGCTTACAAGGTTCTTCGAAGATCATCCATGCTAGGTAGTAACCTGTCTCAAATGGTGACAAATTCTTATGGGGAACTACCCAATGTGGGCGCTCTTTCCAATAATTCCCCCAAACATCTAGTTGCCTGACACTCAACTTTACGGGCACTTGGACATCGGTGTCTTGCCTAGGGATTCATTTGGCTAAACCATATTGACGCATAACCTGAGTGGGGTAATACGTCAATAGATAGGTAAAACTAACAAGGCAGCTATGAGGGATCTCTTCAACACATCCGACCATGGTTGTAAGGTGCCACCATGGGACGTGCCAATGGATTGTGGGGCTTCCTCCACTGTAGATGAGTCGTTTTCCAAGGGTCTTCTCCTCGTAAAGCCTTTGACTGGACGAAAATTGCTTAGGTGAATAGGCGATAAGGGCATTCGGCTTTTTCACCAAGCGAAGGTGTTCCAAGAACCAAAGTAATACAAAAAGAAGAAGAAGAAAGGGATCAATATTCATGCAAAAAGTACATATGAAAAAAAATCATGTATAAAATACATGAGGCATGTAGATTCGGAGAAGCAACGGCCTTCCCGAGAAGTCTCCATCCTCATCATGGACAAAATGATTCAAGCAAGCAAGTGTCTCTCCAACTACGAGAGCCATAGGACTACAACCTTCTTCCATCATCTTGACAATATGTAAGAGGGATGCCTAGGCCATTTTACCATTTCCCACAAAAAGGCAGTGCACGAACCCTGTGCTGCTAAATATGATAAACAAATCAACCACATGATGGCCAACAGACTCGAGATCCCTCGCTGCTCCGGTGCGTGGGGCTGTAGGCGAGCATCCCCTGCATGACCCTCGTCCACATGGGATGAACGGCTCGAACCCTGGGCCCGAGAGGCATGACCATCTCTATGCTGCGAGTGGCCCACAGAGGGCTCGACGCCCTCACCGTCGGCATCTGCTAAGACCGGATGACCCCCTTCGAAGGTAAATTAGTAAAGACAGCAACATAAAAAAGATAATGTTGACATAAAAAAAATGAAAAGGCATAAAGATGTACCTCTCTCGCATGAGTACGAGAGGAGCAGCCCAAGATAAAAAGCCGCCGGATATGCTTTTTAATGGTAAAGACGACCTTCAAGGTCGCCTTGGTCTCCTTCAAGTTCATATGCAAAGTTAAACAAAAAAACATTAGCAAAAATGCATCGACAAGAATCATAAAAGAAAAGTAAAGTTGGCATGCATACCCCATGGCTCCCCTCGGGCAGTGGGAGATACTCGCACTCGTCATCCCGCACATCCGGGACCTCGAGCGTGACACGAGTCCCAAACTCGTCCATGCGGGTGATCAACAAAGTCTGCATCAAAATGCGCACTCTGCCTTGAAAATAATAAGAAAACTCCATCAGAGTTCATTAAAAGTGACATTGAAATCAAAATCAAAAAAGGTCAAGCAAATCTTACCTCAGCGAAAAGAAGACTGGCTGGCATTAGACGGTCTCTGCAAAACACTTGGTAAGAAAGAGCCAGGTCGTCATCGCCCAACTACTGGATGAAGTAAGAAACGGACTGCCTCGTGAAGCAGGTCTGATCTCCTCGGCATCAAGGTAGTCAGCCCAGAACACGGAATTTGGAGGATCCAAAGGGACCTCTAACCTCTTGACCGTGAAACCATACGTGACTGAAGGGGCCCTTGAACATGATCCGCTTCCAGTCGTACTCCATAATAGTGTGGAGTACCCCAGCTGGGACAACACTCACATCCCCCCATGGGGTGTAAGATACCTAAAAAATCAAAAATAAAAGGTATTAGATGAAAACAAGTGCATAATACACGAAATAAAACAAATACATGCATCCCATCTATACCTAAAGTGCGGCGAACTCGTTCAGCATGAGCTGTAGCTTCGGGAGAGGAAGCTCTTCAGTAGGACCATGATAGGTCGACGACCAACGAGCCAAGATCGAGAAAGCCCGAGGCTTGTCACACCGTGGCCCTAAGACGAGAAAGTGCTTATAGAACCATATCTACAAAAGGAAAGAGTTAGAAATTGAAAGAAAAATCAAACATAAGGCAAAAGAAGGCTACGTAAAGGGCATTACCTTGATCACCTTTCAGAAACCACCAAGGAGAATATCCTTGTTGTTCACTTGACGGAACCCTGCCTCAAGTAATTCACTAGGGTCGCGTAACCACAAGCGCTCCAGTTGTAGTCGCGAATCCTCTCGATCATCTCATGAGCCAGAAGGTAAAAGAAGTTGACACGTCTCCCCTTGTCCGCAAACAAGGTGCAATCCAAGAGATAGGAAACGAAGAGCCGTACCTTCTGATCCAAAGTTAGATTCGCAAATGGTCCATATGAGCAATCTTGCAGATATAATAGTGGACGGCCCATCATTAGAAGTCGAGAGCCGCACAAGGTCCGTGCCAAACATGTGTGTCTTGATCACTATAGAAAGAACTATCAAATGGAACCAGCTCGCCGATGAAACCAACGCCGCTGATCAATTCGAACTCGAGCGGCGTGATTTTCATCTCACCCATCAGAAGGTAGAAAGTGTTGGTCGTGTCCCAAAAATTCTCCACGAGAGCCCGCACGATAGACGTGTTCATGTAGTCGCAACCACAAAGTGCACTAAACAAAGGGTTAGACCCGGTCTCCTCAAAATGAGGGACAAATTCATCGCCAAGTACCCTAACTAAAGAATGGTGCATGACGATAACCTCATCGAGACCCCAGTAGCCCCAAAGATTCACCGTCCCCTCCTAAGAAACGATTATGAATGATAAAAAATCACTAAAACAAGCTCGAAAAGCAAGCACGATCATGGGCGGCCCGTAAGTGGACCTATGCATAAAAACCACGAGTAATTCGGCACTTTACCGAACAATACATGCATAACATGGAATATGTTCCAGGCTTAACGATTCATTTTAACGTTTTCCAGCAACACAAACACTAGACGAGTCATAACAAGTGCATTTTGTAACAATAAACTGAGAAAAACTCTAAGGGGCATTTCGTCAGACACTTGGCATGTGTGACTCAAAAAGACATGTATTTGCAAAATTCAAATGTATCTACACCCATCCAGCAATAAACTATACGCATACATCACATACATCACAAAAAATATCCCAAATATATCTTATATCCATATACCGACCAAAAACTATCCCAAGTTCATCAATTTTGCAAAAATGAAGGAGAAAGTTTTGGAGCTTACCGCCACGTGCCTCGCCCGGTAGGATAAGTGATCGTTGGTGTCATAGAGGAGCACCAAAGGATTCAAATCCCTCTTTTAGTGCCATTCACATTGAGCGAACCAATCCCCGACTCGTAGCTCCTCCCCGACCTTCTTGTGCGAATACTTCGGGGCACCAGCGAAACGACCCCAAAATATGTAGTGCACCGGCTCCACATGAGCCTCCTCCTCCTCATCTGCATCATTAGGGACGCCAAGGACCATCATCATGACAAAGAACATGAAGAAATCAAACCACTTCTTCATTTTCAAACTTCAACAAACAATCACTTCAAAAGGGCGAATTTCATGGCAACGAGAGAAATTTGTGAGTGCAAGGCGGAAGATTTGGGCTAAAAATTGAAGAAAAAAACCTTTAGTCTAATGGCTGAGAAGATTTGAGCAAGAAAAGTGGAAAATCGAGAGAGAAATCAAGTGAAAACGAGAGGAAACGAACACAGACTGCTATCGCGATTGAAGTCTGAGCATTCTGCTTCCTAACCTAAATCAAACCCTAGTGAATATCAGTATATTCGCTGAGCACCCAACGGTTATGGTGGTATTCGCTGGGCCTTTAGCAAATTTTGTCATATTTGCTGGGTCCTATCCAAGCTCCGTTCAAAGTTTTTGTTTTGCCGCCTTGCACTTGTTATATGTATATTTCAAAATGCTCAACTGTTGTGATACATACGCGACTAGATCGAGCGCAAAACTGTTTAAAATCACACTTTTCAGATAAAAAATTCCGACCTAGATGGTCGGTTAGATATATAAACATACTTTTTGGCTCAATCAGTTAGGAAAAAGATGATTTTTTTTGACCCAAAGGGTGAATAAAACATTTCTGACTCCGGTAGTCAATTAAAAAACCCCATATTCATATTTTTATGACTCAGGTAGTCATTAAAAACTCATATTCACCTCCAAATATTATCTTTTGACCCCAAGATGTGGATAAACTCCTACAAATATTTCTGAGGATGTCGATAAACTCCTACACATATTCTTCCGATCCCAGGATGTCGATAAACTCCTCCCAATAGTATTTGTGACCTTCGAAAGTCAATAAACTCCTCCAAAAATTTTATCCCTGACTCGAGACATCATTAAAAGCCGATATGCTCTAAATCATCCTTTATGAAGGATAAGGGCCTATACCCTTGAACATACAATTTCAGCTGCCCATTCGGTATGCAAAGTGCACTTAACACTAACCAAAAAAAAAAAAAAAAAACTAAATACTTTGACCTTCGCCACTTTGTGCCTCGGTCAAAGTAGGGGCTTCTATTGATACCAAAATAGTGTCTTCCCTATGACCCTATGACAATAACTAGTTTCGGGAACCTTTCTTCGATAATTTAGCACGCGGACTGATAAAAACCAAGGGCAAACAAAGTCCAAGGGCAAAATGGTTATTTGACATTACCCTAGAGGCTTCTAGATCCTTCTTTTAAACTTGCCCGCCAAGGAGAGCCAAAACTTAACGCACGAGAAAGTTCAAACGTTAGCGAATATGCCTTTATTCGTTGCATTCTCAGCAATTATAAGCAATATCATTTCGCGTCTAGCGCATACTAGGTTTTGGAGTGAATTTTCCTTGTATCCTCTGTCTTTTGAGCTTTGATGACCTTTCCATCCAGGCACTACAGTTTCCAGTAAATATAACCATATCCGCTGGGGACCAAGGGAATTTTACTCTAATCGCTTCATGGCCTAGCGAATTTGCTCATATTCACTGGCCCATAATGCATTAAATTCGTACACCATAGGACTCCCTATATAAACCCCATGAAAATAACATATACAAAACGCCTACAGTCTGCCAGAATACTCATAGCAACCAAAGAAGTTCATTCTCCCAAAGCTTTAGCATTTTATTCAAAACAAACAATTGTGCTACAACACGCTTTGGAGTTCATATGTCATGATTTTATTAATCAATTAGATGAGTATCTTTGGTTCCATTTTTAATGATACAGTTTTATATTAGCCGGAATATAAACCAAACTATTTTTGACATCCGATTTGCTCAAGAAAAAATTAGACCGTCAATCAACTAATTGCATACTAAGAAAAACAAATGATTTGAATCTGAAAACATAAATTTAACCTTACATAGTTCCATATATTGTATTACACATAAAGATGCCGGATAATAAGGTTTACTTTAGTCTTCATCTTGTGAAGGAATTTGGTGCAACCATTATTGTTAATTGTTACCACCATTTTAGTCAAGCGTGCAAAATACAGAGCACCCACAAAAAGTTGCTCTCAAAAATCTAATAATTCGAAAACACCCTCCATACCTTGGTCCTAAAGAGCTTTACTCTTGGGTTGCTGGCACAAACCCTTAGCTTTCTACTACTTTCTCTCTACATATCTTCTCTTAAAACACTATCCATCCACATGCTTTCAAATGGCGCAAACCCTAGGTAGAGAATGTAAGAGGCCTAAAAGTCTTAACGATGATGATTGTGAGGTGATCAAATTAGTGTCCTTCTAAATGCTATTCTAGCCAAAATTTTTGTTCGTGTGCAAGAATTGAAAACTATCTTGGTGACCTCGGCGTTGTCGACTCGTTGGGTTACGGTTCGGACTAAAATCATTCATTTACCATTCATTTCGCTTTTATGAATCAAATTCAGGCCTTAAATGAGTTGGAAATGTACTTGAACGTTGTTAATGATGTAATTAGAAAGGTGAGGCCAGTGAAAACTGACTCACTTGAAATCTGTTTACCATTATATGCCGACTATGATGGTTTTGACAGTTATGACCTTAATGCCACTATAAATAACTGGATTTGTGGAGCGAAGGAGTGGGAAGTTATCACCCTTGTGTTAGATGCTTACGATGTTGACGACACATTTGTTGATTTTGTTCGTGTGCCATCTTCTATTTTTTGTTGTAATTCACTTGTTACACATAAGATTGGGCGTGGTTTTGGCCATTTGGATAATGATTTTCCAACCCCTGCCCTGTCTAATTGGAAGAAGCTTCATGTTGTTTTCCATGATGGACATCAAATCCCTGCATGTCATGAGCTTGAGGAATTGGATTTCAGTCTTGAGAAAATCTTAGTAAAGCATGTTGTAGATATCTCATGTGCCAAATTGAAGAGGTTGTCGGTGAATTATGACGGAGGTATTAGGATACTAAAACGTTCTATCAAGTGTCTCTGTTTGGAAAAAATAACAATGCAAGATGATCACAACATTGATTATGATTCCGTCGTCAAATCTGCTTCCGTTGTGCAATTTATTGGAATGATTTGAGTGGAAGGGGAGGACCAAGCCCGACATTTGGAATGTTCATACGATATTTTGCATGGTATTTATTTGGTTCAGAGGATGAAATTGACTCATACTCTTTTGAGACACGTCCCTCTGCTGGAATACCATCATAGTGGTTTCCCCATTTTTCCAAAGCTTACGTCCATTTTTAAGATCACCTGGAGGTGTTTGAATGCTTTCTTCCATTTGTGTCCAAATCTGGAGTTCTTATCAATTCTCTTTTATAACACGATCCTATCACTGAAGAGTTTTTAGACATGGAGTTGGAAAACTTAGTATTTCCAATTAATCATCGTAAGGTTGTTATTCACAATGGTCTGCGTAACATACAGTTGGATCATATGTTGCGTCTATTTGTGAAAGAGGGACGATCCTTGAAGCTTTTGAAGATTAATCTTGTCCTTCAACCCATTAATGGCTGATTATGCAAGGGAGAAAGGAATTTATGTGATTCCATTATCCCATTTGCTAAAAGGCGTGGAGATCGTCACGTAGTCTTTCACGGCAATACGATGCGTGCAAATATCAACACGTATCGAATTGAAAGGTCTCGTTGATTTAATTAAGGTATAATGTAGTGTGGGTTTGTGTTTTTCTTATTTATACTATTACCACTGTGGTGTGGGTTTGTATTTTTGTTATTTACTATTACCACTGTGCTGTGATGGTTTGTATTTAGCAACACTTTTTCTGTGATTAAGTTGCTCTACTCTGCATTGTCTTTATGTTAAATGATGATTTTCAATGTATTTTGTTCATCTTAGACTTAATTACTATTATGGCTTCAGCATTATTGAGTTAGTGTAAAGCTTATTGCATATGCTATTGGCTTGCTTATGATTCTTCTCTTACTTGGTAATTCATATAGACATGCTTGAGAAGCTGCAAATTTATAATGTGCATTGTACACACTTAAAAATACAGTTTTGTCATAACCATCCACCTTAATAGTTATGATTATTATTTTCCTACGTTTGGTTTACAATTTTTGTTCGAATGTTTACTTTGATTAGTCGCTGCTGTTTTATATTTTTTACACAAGGGCTTAAGGGATGTTTAGTTGTTCGTTTAGAACAGAATTGTACTTGTAGTCAGTCAAGATTACTTGTTGAAAGCTGAATCACTAATTCAAATGCAAAAGATTAGTTACAAAGATTGATTTAAATATTTGTATCCATAATTAAACTTCTCAAAATTAGGTGTAAACAATCAACGAAATTCCCGGGATGGAAATAATATCTAGTCCTTGATTATAGTAACTTGTTTACCAATTGTTTAGAAAGTTTTTGAATTTTGAAAATCATTTATTTTCAACTATATATTGAATTAAGGGTCTTTGGTAGATCTGTCTCTCCAAAACACTAGAAACCTAAAAACCCTACCTCTATTTCAAGTACTTCTACTTTGTGAGTTCGTCAACCAAAGTTGGTAATTAAGGACTATTTTCGGTGACCAATGTGTGGCGTCAACCTAAATTAATGGATGAGCTTTGGTTTGAAATTTTTGCAAGGCTACCCGTATCATCAACTGTTAGATTCTGTAGTGTATGTAAGTCTTGGTATGCATTGATTATTTCGTCTTCTTTAGCTTTGTTGCACTTGAAAAAGCAAATTTCCAAACCTAACCACTTTGCTGATGTACACTATTCTTGGTGGATGGGTTGAATTAACACTATGGAATGTGTCAATCAGAAAGGTTTTTGCTTTGCCACTGTGTCTAATCCAAAAATGGAGAAGTGTAACATGGCACGATCCAAGGCCATTATGTAAGACAGTACAATCCTACGAGGAAAGGATTAATAATATTTTTCTGGGGTTCAATGCTACTTGTCATGATTTTCGAGTGGTGTTTTTCGACACAAAAGCATCGATTGCTGCTATATTTAGCGTTAGGGATAGTTTCTGGCACGTTAGGAATATTAAATTTAACTCTAACTTTGACTTTGATACATTTTTGAGACATCACACTGTTTACATATTGGATTTCTAAGGATTATGCAACAAAAGCATCCTTTGACTATTCATTAGAAGACTTTATATACACTCCAAGTCCAACATCTAACATCCCTGTTGGTGGACAAATGTGTTGTAACATGTATTTGGACTCACTGGGTCCTTGTTACTATGATAGAAGTAATCCACCTACGCACATTGTTTGGGTTAATAAGGACCCATCTAATGTTGACGGATGGGTGAATATATATCGTGTAATCCAATACTCTTCAATTGATGCGATTCATGATATCAATAGTATTTATCGTTGGTGTTTTAGACCCGTATTTCACTGCCTAGCAAGTGAAGATGGTTACATGATTACATTCACATGCATCCACATGGAGAGTTTGGCGTTGCTGAATGCTCCAAACACCTGGGGATCGTAAAAAGTGTTCTTGTTGAAATACTCTTACAAGTGCTATTATGTTATAATGTTTGGTTTGGTTTGCTTTTTTCCTTTTTTTTTT
>ONZA01004601.1:35278-45423 GCA_900322205.1 Kewa caespitosa
GGTATAATCCTTAAAATAAATAAAATTTATTTTAACAAAGGATTAAAATGTTAATTTAATCAATAATTAATCTAATTAATCACTAATTGGACTTACAAGGTTTGATATGGGCCCGTGCGTACACATACACCACAAAAGCCCATTTTGTACCATGGCCCATTTGGGCCCATATGGGCTCATGAGCGCAAGACCCATGACTCATATGGCCCACTAGGAGGTCCGTGTGTGAGATTATGGGTTATCAAAGCCCATAAGCCAAACGACCAAGCTAGGTTTTGAACGAATCCAATTCGCTTTTGGCCCATCTAACTGAATCCAATTCGATTTCAATTGCCATGCCTTGGTCTCGGACCTAAACGGCCCATGATGAACGAACCCACACATGAGTCTTGTGGCCCAAGGCTTCCAAGAAACCCTAATCCTTCTCCATGCATGAGTCGTGCCCAAAGAAAAAGAAAACCCTAAACCATCGCCTAGACCCTTACCCGCTTGCCCACGGTTTAGCCCCAAAAATCCATCGTTTTTGACGCAACCCCGTGGCTCCCAACCTAGAAAAATTTTCCCTACAAACTTTTAAGCATGTCCCATGCCCAGCATGTACGTGGTTTTTCTCAAAGAACTCGAAATCACCTTCGATTTCAATCGGGTTTTTCTGGGCAGATTCGTAGCAGCATGTTTTAAGGTTAGTTTGGGCTTCAAATTTTATGAGTTTTGGTGATCTAATCATTAAACCGTAAATATGAACTCTAATAGCTTGAAGTGATGAGAAATGAACACGAATAAAATAGGCATACAAACCCAGAAACACAGCAAAGAAAGTAACAATAAAAAATGATCGTTAGCGATATGCCTGCAAAAATCGTTTCAAAACTCATTCAAATCAAGGTAAAGGTAAGAGAATCTGATCGAAAACACTAATGAAAATCCATATTCATATAATGAATGCAAAACAAGGTACGAAATCCATCTGGAACAAAAAACCTAGAACCTGAAAGTCCAACTCTGAAAATTCTAGATTTTGGCGTTTTTAGTGTTTTGATCGTTTTTTCACTTCTTTTTGGGTAAAAGTCCATTACTTTATTATCAAATTATGCTCAAAAATGATTAAAAAACATCATCCAATGATTAATAAAGCAAGAGACGAAAGAAAACCAGGTCTTAAACCCAGAAAACAAACCCTAAGCTATAACGATCATTTAGCGATAAAGTGAAGAAAGCAATTCTTGATCGGTTTTCTTATCATGCTCGTGTGAATCACAATCAAGAACATATGAAAAAAGAGTAACATCTAGTAGGCTCATGATACCACTGTTGGGGTCTATGTAATGTATGATCTAATCATAAAAAAGAGGAACACATAGAAAAAGATCGCTACATGTATTCTAGTTCACTTATGCTTTACCTCTTGATGCGTGCCTTCCCGAGTATTCTATCAACCATATCTTTTAGGCCACGTATCCCTCTTGATATCCTCGTGAAGATGACCTCCAATTAGCCCCAAGTGTTTCTCCTCTGAATTCACACACGTAGATCAATCCAAGGCATCGGAATCATGAAGGAGCTGTTCCTTCTAGTTCTTCTCCTTTGTTTGAACGAACTCACTTTGGGTTAGGGTTTGATGCAACGTTTATGCCTTCTCTCCTGATGTATTAGGTCAGTTAAGAGGCATAGGTCTAAATCTAATATGAAAGGCATGAGCCCTTCATATAGGCACAAGGAATGAGATCGTAAAAGGGCCATGTGTTATGGGCCTCTTTGGGCATGGCCCAAAAGGCCTTAACACAATAGAGGGAACCACCCACTGCCTTGTTCCATTACATATTTGGTCCCAAGGCACCGTTCTTTGAACTAATTTATTGCACCAAAGTTGTGACATTCACCAATCTACTTTTGTGCGATCTTTCAGAATAAATTGCAATTAGCATTTGAGCTCAATGTCCATTGACCCAAAAGATTGTGAGAGGCATCTAGCTACACATAACAACGATCCTAAGTCAATTGAATCACTATCTCAATCATTAATTCCAAGTCTCTTGAACCTTGACTGAAGGACATATTCCTTCACTACGAGGCCGCAATGATAACCCAAGAAAGGAACGGCGCCACCTCTTGCCGACACTTCATCGGAACATTGGAAGGGAAAACCCTCAAATGGCTGGACAACCTCCCTTGTCATAGCATTCACAGCTTTGACGAACTTTGTCGCGTCTTCATGGAGTACTTCATGAATTGCGAAAAGACCGAGAAGTGATCGGAAGACCTCTTCAACATCGTACAGGGAAAAAAGGTATCGATGAAGGACTACGATAAGCGCTTCAATGATGAGTGCCTTGAGATCACAAATCTCGACCGGACGATATCTTGCATAGCTTACGTCAAAGGCATCATCAAAGGAAGCGAGATCCTGAAAGATTTCGAGCAGATGAAGTTGAAGAAGGAAAAGCTCACATTACCCTTCGTCCGGGCCTACTAGTCCAAACTCTTCACTGCATTGGAGAGGTCTGGACGAGACATAGTGAACGGGGGGCATCGACGCGAGAAGCACTATGAAGAGAAATCGGCGAAGCTGTCTAGGAACGAAAGGAAAAAGGTCGAAACCCTAACCGTTGAGAAGCCCTAGTTTAGAAGAAAGGGTCGGGAAGAGGGGGAGGACGAATTGTATTCAAAGGTCGGGGAAAACCCGAAAGGAAGATGCCGGAAAGCCCCACAGTGAATCGAATTCTATACTGAAACCAAGAAACCGTTTTGGCTAAAATCGACCCCAAATTACTACCTGACCCGACCCCGATAAAGGAAGGTACAGGGAAAAGCTACTTCTTCTGTCATTACCACAAAGACCACAGTCACAACACAAAGTAATGTCGAGAACTAGGCACACACCTCGAGAAACTAACACAAGAGGGGCAAATCAACTCTTTTTTGAAGGATAAGGGCACGACCACTGTCCCGCTAGGCCAGGGGGCAGCCGAGCCTAAGCCTTCAGGGTCCTCCTCGGACTCTTATGAGGTGGATGTCATCTAGGGTGGCTGGGCAGGAGGCGGTATAACAAACAAAGCTAGAAGAGCTAACCTGAAGTCCCTCAACCAAATCATGTTGGACGAGGAAGTCCCCAAGTTCGGGAAGCCCATTGTCTTTGATGAAGTACACATGAAACCCCTCTAGTTTCCCCATGAGGATCCTCTCATCATCAAGATGAAGATCGCCAACACATTGATGAAGAGGGTCATGGTAGACACAGGAAGCTCAGTTGATGTAATCACATGCAACTGCCTCATGGATCTCGGATACACCGCATACAAGATTTTACCAATAAGCCACCCGGTGGTGGGCTTCGGCGTAAACCAGGTCCAAATGATGGGGAGAATCCAGGTATCAGTGAAGATAGGACCAAAGAGCAAAGCATGGCGGGCCATTTTAGAATTTCTCATCGTCAACGTTCCAATGGCTTACAATGTCCTCCTCGGGCGTCCAACGTTGAACAAGATCAATGAAACGCCGAATGTGATGTTGCTCATGTTAAAGTTCCATAAGGACGATCGGGAAGTGGGGAAGTTCCTCTCTGATCAAACGACGACAAGGTCTTGCTACGTCCACTGCCTTAGCAGCAAGAGCGTCGTCAGTGAGAGAACGTTACCCATCGTTGAGACCAAGGTCATGGCTTTGGCTGAAACCAAGTCGAAGAGAAGAAAGAAGGAAACACCTGAAGAAAGGATCGTAGTGAAGATTGAAGAAACCCTTCCAACGAAAGAAGAAAGAGGGAAGGGAGTACAATGCCTAATGGTGGACATCGTCCCTCCAGAGGTCGCGGACGCAAAGATTGAAGAGAGGGAGCCAGCTACCCCTCCGACGGGAAGGCGGAGGTCATTTTGTACCTCTCTTGTCCAGAGCGAGTCACGTACCTCGGTGAAGAGTTGGATGAGACCACCAAAGATGAGCTAACAAAAATCCTGCGAGAATACCAGGAAATTTTCGCCTTCGGCCTCGACGAGATTCCCGACATCGATAGGTCTCTCATGGATCATAAGCTTAGCATAAACCCTAAACTCAAGCTAGTAAAGAAAAAGAAGAGACACCTGGGGGAAGAGAGAAGCCGAGTTGCGTCCGCAAAAGTAAAGAAAACTATTGGAGGCCGGATTCATAAGGGAGTGTCGGTAGCCGAGGTGGCTCGCCAACGTGGTGATGCTGAAGAAGGCGATGGGAAGTTGGAGAATGTGCGTCGATTACACAGACGTGAACAAAGATTTTTCGAAAGACTATTTTCCTCTCTCGAGGATAGATAAGCTGGCACAAACTTCTAAGTTTCATGGATGCCTTCTCGGGTTATCACCAAGTCTTGATGACGAATAAGGACCAGAGCTCCACGGCCTTCATCACAGACGGAGGGGTATTCTGCTACACGATGATGCCTTTCGGCCTGAAGAATGCTGGTGCCACATTCCAAAGGCTCGTCCAAAAGGTCTTTGGCGGAAAAATTGGGAGAAACCTCGAAGCCTATGTGGACGACCTCATCACCAAGAGCGTGAAGTCATCCAATCATGTGGAAGACTTGAGGGAAACATTCGAAACCCTGAGGAAAAATAAGATGAATCTCAATCCTAAGAAATGTGTCTTCGGGGTGAGAGGAAGCAAATAATAGGCTTCATAGTGAGCGAAAGAGGCATCGACACCAACCCTAAGAAGGTAAAGCCGTGATTGACATGAAGCCCCCACAGTGCATTAAAGTCGTACAAAAATTTACCGGGTGCATTGCGGCACTCAGCCGATTCGTCTCTAAATTGATAGACAAATGTGCACACTTCTTCTCAACACCGAGGAAGGGGACGAGATTTGAATGGAGCGACGACGCGCAAGAGTCCTTTGAAAAATTGAAGCAATACTTGGGGTCCCTACCCAAGATAACTTCGTCGAAGCGAGAAGAAAGACTCTTTCTATACCTCGCCATCTCCGACAAGGCTGTAGCCTCAGTCCTCATTAGGGAAGAGGAGAAGAAACAAGAACCCATCTACTTTACCATCCACACCTTATATGGAGCTAAGTTTAGATACTCCGTACCAGAGAAGTTCGCCCTAGGAGTTCTCATCACCTCTAAAGAACTCATGCCTTACTTCCAGGGTCATCCCATAACTTTCTTGACGAATCAACTCCTGAAGAAGAATTTGGGATGGCTACATTCGGCGGGAAGAGCACAAGTATGGGTACACGAGCTTACCGACTACGATATCTCGTAAGAACCCAGGAGGGGATAAAGAGTCAGGACCTTGCCGACTTTGTCACCGAGATGACCCCCTCGGAGATGACGCTGAGTTATTGGACCGAGACCTAGATGATGAGTGTAGACCGCTCGTCATGCAAGAGTGAGAGTGGCGCAGGTATTGTCATCACCTCGGCCGAGGGGGATGTTTTTGAGTACGCAATAAGGTTCGGATTCCAAGCATCGAGCAATGAAGCATAGTACGAAGCTCTCAACGCCGGAATGGAAATGGCACAAGCCGCCGGGGCAAACAAGCTTAAAGAAAGAATGCACTCCCAGCTCGTCGTATCACATATCTCAGGAGAGTATGAGGCGAAGGGAGAAGGGATAAGAGCATACCTCGGCTAGGTTAGAGAAATGACCAAGAACTTTGATGAAGTGGTCATGGAGCACATCCCATGGTCGGGGAATCACCACGCCAATGCCCTAGCTCATCTGGCCAGCTAGTCGGCCGAGGGGGTACCTCGAAACATATTTAGGGAAGAGAAGGAGAGGAGAAGCATCGAATTTGAACCTTAAGTACTCCTACTTGACCGAAGTAACGCGTGGATAGAACCTTCAATGGTTTGGCTGGGAGAAGGGAAGCTCCTAGAGGATGAGAAAAAAGCAAAGAGGGTCCAAACAAGGGCCAAATGGTTTGAATTTCAAGGCAGCGTCTTGTACAAGAAGGGTTTTAGTCACCCGCTAGTGAAATGTGTCTCAAAGAAAAGGGGAAGGAGATAATCCGAGAGGACCACACCGGGATCTACAGGGCCCATCAAGGAGGACGGACCGTAGCACACAAAATTCTGAGATTGGGCTTTTACTGGCCAACTTTGAAGGCCGATGCGGCCGAAATGATTAAAGGCTGTGAAAAATGTCAGATGCCCGTGCCGGTCCCGAAACTCGCGTTCGCGGAGTTATCTCCCATGCTATCTCCAATGCCCTTCCACCTCTGGGGCATGAACATAGTGGACCCTTTACCGCAAGCTCCACGACAGCTGAAGTACGCGATTGTCGCTGTCGACTATTTCACCAAGTGGATTGAAGTGAGGGTAGTGAAAAACATAACCGTGGCCAACGTGAAGAAGTTCATTTTGGAGAACATTCTCACACGTTTCGGCACCCCTTGGAGCATCATCTTCGACAACGGCAGGCACTTTGATACACCAAAGCCACCAACCGGTTGGCCTAGCATGGAGTAAGGGAAAACTTCACAGCAGTAGCAAGGCCCCAGATGAACGGTCAAGTGGAGTCGAGCAACAAGATCCTAGTGAACAAGATCAAGAAGAAACTCGACAAAGCCAAAAGGTTATGGGCCGAGAAGCTAATAGAAGTGTTGTGGGCATCTAGGACAATTGAGAAGGCAATCACGGGTGAGACGCCTTTCAACCTCGTGTATGGATTCGAGGCAACACTCCCATTAGAATTCGCTAACAGGAGCCCAAGGGTTGAGTATTTCGACCCATGGACAAATGATGAAAGGGCAAAGAACAACCTCGACCTCCTTCCTGAGATACAGGGAGACTCACTACTGAGAGCTGAGATTTACAAATAGAGGATGATGAGACACTTCAATCAAAGGGTGAGACTAAGAAAAATAAGTGTAGGGGATCTCATCCTAAGCACAATGGACTCCGTAGGAAAGCAGAATGAAGAAGGGAAGATGACACCGAACTAGGAGGGACCCTATAGGGTGACGAAGGTGCTAAGTTCGGAAGGAAGGAAGATAGGCACGCCATAGAACATCAACAACCTCTGGAAGTTCTTCATATAGGACGAGGTCTCACCATGGAGCCTCGTTAGGGTAGGCACCCACAAACAGCCTACTATCCTTTTTGTAAGGCCATTGGCCGAAAGGGGTCGGCACCCCAAACATCCATGAATGAAACTTTTGGGCTCATAAGCCTTCTGTCTATATGTTGTCTATTAAGTCTTTCGGCTAATCAACAATAAAAATGTGGGACCCCACCCTGGGTGCAAATGAATTAAGTCTACAACATGTATAGACGAAACCCCACCCTAGAGGAAAATGAATTAAGGCTACAACACGGATAGACAAAACCCCACCCTGGGGGCAAATGAATTAAGTCTACAACACGGATAGACGAAACCCCACCCTGGGGGCAAATGAATTAAGTCTACAACATGGATAGACGAAACCCCATCCTGAGGGCAAATGAATTAAGTCTACAACATGGATAGATGATACCCCACCCTGGGGGCAAATGTATTAAGTCTATAACACGGATAGATGAAACCCCACCCTGGGGGCAAACGAATTAAGTCTACAACATAGATAGACGAAACCCCACCCTGGGGGCAAATGAATTAAGTCTATAACACGATGAGACGAGACCCACCTTGGGGGCAAACGAATTAAGTCTATAACATGATTAGACGAGACCCCACCTTAGGGGCAAATAAACTAAGTCTACATCACGGTTAGACGAAACCCCACCATGGGGGCAAACGAACCTAAGCCTGCAACACGGATAGACGAGACCCCACCCTGGGGGGAAATGAAACAAGTTTATAACATGATTAGGCGAAGCCAAAGGTCAGAGAATATGCCATATTCGCTGCATTTACAGTGATTACGGAGAAAATCGCCATGAACCTAGGGAATATAGCCATATTTGTTGTCTGTTGAGTTGTCCTCACCGTTTCATCCAGGATTTCTTCAGTTTCCAATGAATATACTCATATTCTCTCAGTTCCAAATGATTTTCCCTTTATTCGCTCTGTGCCCAGCAAATTTAGTGATGTTCGCTGGACCCTGGTGTATTAAATTTGCACACCGGCAAAGGAAAAAGCATCTCCTATGCAAACCAGAACTACAAAAAACATAGACTATAACCAAAAACTCTACTCTCACATACTTCAAGCATTTTACTCATATTTTTCCACATTATAAAGCCACAATAAAACTCAATGCTAAGAGCTAAACACATCCTTGAAATCACAAAGGTTTGCGTGCTAGAAAATTTTGAGGTCTCAAAATATCCGGTCCAAGCTCGGAAATCGAACTGGACCAGATTGATCCATCCAGGATTTTGGACCGGACTTTTTGAGACTGCGGATCAGAGACCGGACTGGACCCGACCCGGGTTGACTGCTCCGGTCCAGTCCGGGTTTGCCTTGACTGGTCTGGCTTTTCCGGTCTGGGTTATTCATGAACACCCATAGTTGTTACAATATTTAAAGAAACATATATTATAACACTTTTTCATTTTAAATTCTTTTTTAAACTATAGGGTATAAATGTGTTTAAAATTCTTAAATATAAATATTGAAAATTTGTTGTTGATTAATTAAAATTCACACGTTTGAATTTAAGTTAATCCCGCCCATTCTTTTATATTTAGGGTTTCATTATAAGTTGTACATATAGGGTAAAACACATGCTTATGCCTGCTACTCTGAATCTCATTTTCATTTTATATTACTAGCATGCATTTGAGCTACTAAACAAGAAAATAACCCTAGCTTGCTTGCTACTCTTATTCTCAAATCCATTTCATACGTTTAGTATACATTTTAATTACTAAAATCACAAAATTACCCTAGCTTCTAATGACCACTAAAATCCCATCATTGTAAATCATGCAACAAGAATCAGTTATCAACGTCAGGTTCGAAGAAGTATACACTCAGTGTTGGGGTTATACTGAAACGACCTTTGTAGATAAGTAGGTATAATCATTGCATATTATTTGTATATTCATCTTTTTCGATTTGATTTAAATCATATATCATTTTTATACGTTGCATTGGTTCAATTGTCATTTTTTTTTGTTGAAAATGGTGAGATAATGGAGTGTCAAATCAAGGATACTATGGGTAAGCGATTCACTAGGGACATGCAAGAAGGTAAATGTTGTGATATTGGGAGTTTTATGCTTGGAATGAATGATACTCTGGATTTTCGGGCTACCAGTCATAATAACAGAATTTAATTTGTAAATTAACACAACTTTCAAGGAAATGATGGTAAAGATATCCCGTTGCGATCATTTAAGTTCAAGTCCGTGAAAGAAATAATTGATCCTGAGCTCGAGATTGAATATCTGATAGGTATAACCCAACTTTATCCTTCTTACAGCTAATTATGTTGTTCACAATGTATCTTTTGTCATTTATCATTTATAAATAACTTTGTCAGTGGTAAAATTTATCTTGGAGGATGCCAGGTATAATTTTTCAATGTAATTGACCGATTTTTTGGTAAATTAATAAATGGTACAAAAGCATGAAGTTTATATTTATTTTTCGTCTCATATAACTTCCCATCTTTTTCCCATATTATGATAATAATGATATGATCCAAGACCATATAGAAGTCACATTTTAAGATGGTAGTTGGTGCATGGATGACAAAGGATAGAAAACCTTCGTTCATCATATACGAAGGTGCTAAGATCCACATATTCTACAATCAAAGATCCATTAACGACATTCGCAAAGTCTCGTGTCTATCTAAATATTTTTTTACAAAGGTTTTCTTTTTACATTTGTTTTTAGTAATAGTGTTGTGGCGTATTTGTATTGTTAAATATAAAATTGAAATATTTCTTATATTTTAGTATTTGCACTAATCTATAAACTTATGTATGTGTACAGAAAGTTGGATGAAGGTGCTGAATATGCAATCTCAGCTTCAAAGTCCTTATTTAGGGAGGTCACACTAGAAGGTGAATTTTTGTTCAATGGTTGTCATCTCAACAACACTAATTAGTTTAACCTTGATATTTGTTTTGATTTTGGTTCGATATCATATAAATGACATTATGAAGTTTTTCTTGAATAAAATTTGTTGGATTTTTTAGTGGTTTATTCAACGTTAGTTGAATATTAGTTAACAAAAAGAAATTTACTTGAAATCTTTTATATTCCTTAGCGAAAAAATAACTAC
>ONZA01004602.1:0-11255 GCA_900322205.1 Kewa caespitosa
GGTAATATATAATTATTGCCAAACATGCTATAGAATTGCTACATGTGTTTCAGCGGCAAGGAGCTTAAGGTTTTGAGTGGATGGCCTAGTGTTCGACTCCAAGCAGCGGCCACATTAAGACACTTGTCACTTTTTGTATTTTTTTTATCATTATTTTTTTGCTATTCCCTATTTTGCTACACGTGTTATTTTTTTGCGTTTTATTTGTCATCACCATTGGTGTTAGTATTCTTTTTCTTTCTTTAATTTGTTTATAAACTTATTGTGTGGCCTAAGTGTGTTCTTATTTCATGGGGGGAATTTGTTCATTTACATTTTATGTTTTAAACTTCTATAATATGTAGCTTGTGTCTTCCTCACAGTCACTAACTCATACAATAATTTAAGTGAATATAGCTATATTTTTTAAGCAAAAATATACTTTTTCTTTGTCAAAAAAAAAAACTTATTATGTATGTCTTACTACGAAATTAATGTGAAATGTTAAAATAGTCGTACCTTTTCTCATGAAAGGGGCCTATGTTTTATTTTTTTGCACAGGGCCCCCAAATTGTTTGAGACGGCCCTGCAAATGACAATGGACTAAAGTTAACCATCAGTTACCAAGTCGTACCTTTTTTTGACTAAAACATGGAACAACTTTCAAGGTTCACATTGACTTTACATAAATTCACTTAAGACTTTTAGCTCAGTCAATACCAGCTATAGCTCCTAGTTTTATTGCCGTAAGTGGAGACCTCAATTATACTCTCATTCTTTGGAAATAAGTTCACTTAAGGTTGGTGGAGAATATCTTTCTTTAATACTTTTAATTGAACATTGGATTTTGCATTATTGCCTCCCGAGGGGTTATTTTTCATGACAATCTCGAGTCCACTTCGTCTCCCGGTAAGTTGATTTTGTTGTCTTATGTACCCGGACTCCAGTGCTAGCAGTGGTCTCTTCGTCTTCGGGAGTAACAGTAGCGTGCCGACCTCCTTACCTCGTAGATCCATGGGTGGTGATGGCTATGAAAGTATCGGGTTCAGATCTTCTGAAGAAGAATACGAGACCGGCAGAGGACATAAGATGCTGCTGGGTCATCCAGGATGATGAGGTGACATCGACGACAGGGATGTTTGGCTTGTTGGCGGACGTGAAATTGGTGAGGCCAGCGAAGAGCAGGAGGGTGATGAGGCCGCCGCCGTCCTGTATTACGGCGAGCAAACTGATGGGCGACGCAGGATTTTAGTTGCCTTTACACCCCTTCACCCTTTCCCTCTTGCAGGACTTCGGCCTTGCCCTTTACCAGTTGTCCCCAAACAACTGGATGATGATTACCTATTTCATCGCCGACTGTAAATTCCACAGGGTGACGCCAACCTTGGGGTTGTCGATGGCCATCATGAAGGCCATCACCCCGAGCAACACTAACGAGGGGTTTTTTCATTTTACCGAAAAACCTGAGTACGGTGTGGGGCCTCCTCATCCCAGCTCTAATCATGGATGGAAGGACAAATTATTCTTTCTACAGGGTTCGAAGGACAAAGTGACGAAGGGGATCCCATCATGGAATGCGGCCGAGTCGGTGGGCTCGACTTTTGAAGCTGGGAGGGCTCGTCACTCAAGAGCTGACCTCGATGCTCGGAAGTTCTTTTGGTGGGAGGTCACGAACATCATGAATGGGTTGAAGAACTGGGTGAAGATGCCCTTGCACTGGCAACCGTTGCAGAGGTGGTTGGAGGACGAGGACTTCCTTGTCTCCATTGGGGTCAGCCGGAAGTGGAGCCTGGGTACTCTTAGTGTCTTGTCTTGTTTAACTTGTGATCCTCTGCCAGTTTATCGACTTGCTGATCCTTCCTTTTGCAGAGGATGCGATGGAGACACTCAAGGAGAGACGGGAGAGTAAGGATGTCCAGGGGAAGACCTCGACCGCCGAGGTCCACGCGAGGATGGTTGAGGACTTAAAGCTCGTGGCGGAAGAGCTCCTCGATTCTGTAAGTGCTCACAATTTTTGTTTTTGCCTTTGTTTGCTATTTCGTCAGTCACTAACTTATTTCTTCTTTGTAGTGCATCTTGGTTGGAGTGCCCAGGAGGAAGAAGGCCTCCTCGTCGGTTGGAGGCAAGAGGTCGAGGGCCAGTTCCTCTGACCCCGACCTCATCCTCATATCCAACGAAGTGGAGGATGCGATGGCTGATGTTCTGGGAAATCCCATAAAGAAGTCGTGTTTTGAGCCAAAGGAGAGAAGCTCATCGACTGGGGGAGCTGTAGAGAGGGTCCCCCCTTTTGCTGAAGAGAAGAGCAAGGGCAAGGTCACCAAAGAGCAATCGTCGGAGAACTATACCAAGGTTGACTTTGTGGCCGAGGAGGAGATCCCAAATGGGGTACCTCAGCCTTTCTCGACATACTTTTGGCAAAGTAGGGAGGGGAAGACAAAGGTGGCAAACTACGCCATACAGCACTTCGTCCCCATTGAGGATGTCGCCGCCATGGGGATGAACCCGGAGTTGACTCAGACCGTCTCGCTAAAGTCGGCTCACCAGGTATGGAGTTCATCTTCTGTCATTCATTTTGGTCCGTCGTTTCTTTGTTGATGTTGGTCTTTCCATAGGTCTATCTCTTTAGGGCCTACTACGACTCGGTGAATGCCGATCTCCGAGCGCGGCTGAAGAACGCCGCCTAGAAGCCCAAGACAAGCTGCTAAAGAAGGCTCGTGAGGAGGCCGCACCTACCGAGAAGAAGGCTTGGGAGGAGGAGATCGCCCAGCTGGGGGCTCGCCTAGAGAAGGCCGAGGCCGAGGCTAAGGCCAATCTGGAGAAGGCCGAGGCTGCTGAGGCCGATGTCTCCAAGAAGGTGGCCGAGGTGGCATCTCTTCGTCAGGAGGTGAAGGAGGTGGCCCGGAGGAGGGAGGTCCAACTGGAAGAGGCCTTTGAGGAGGTCTTTGGCTCGGTTATGGGCTTCAAGGCAGTTCAAGCCACCCTGGTGGTAAACCAGGTCGAGGACGCCCAGGGTCCCGAGGCTGCCCAGGAGATGAGGGCCAAGTTGGAGAAGATCCTGGCCTATAACCCGAGGCTGGATTTTGGTTCTTCCCCCTTTTCCGGTTCAGCTGACGTCATCAACATTGGCCCTCGGCGCTCCTCTGGTGGGAAAGGCTTCATGATGAGTCCTAAAGACCAGTGTAACAAGGCTCTCCAGGCGAAGTCATCAACAACCGAGGATGACGAGGCTGAGAAGTACGGCCGTCCGAGGTCGTCTAAGTGGGCCTTTCATTAAATATGAATATGATAATGTGTTGGCCTAACGTGGTAATGAGTTGGCCTTACATGATAATGTGTTGGCCTGCTCGTTTTCCTTGTGCTCTCCGAGGGTGTTCTTCGTCGGGTGAACCCATGGTAATGGGCAGGCTGAAGTATTTTCTGAGTGGTCTGCTGGAGCTCAGTAGGTCACCTACGTGGTAATGGTAGGTGGCCTTTTTGGGTTTTTCTCGGCCGTTTCCTTTATGTGCCTCTCGGTTGTAATCTTTTGGGTTTTGCTCTTTTTGTGATTTGAAGTTACCTTTGTAATTTGTAACCAAGGCATCTTGCCTCATTTTGATGGAAAAGTTGCTCTCTCTCTTCGTTAGTCGAGCTTGTTTTTTTTTTGTGAAGTGCTTGTTTGAGTAAAACTTGAACTGAGTTGTTCGTTTTAGGCGTGCCTTAGATTGTCATCCGTCAGCTATGCCCCCACTCAAACGAATACGATTGTTGCCCGAAGTTGGATGAATTATATTCATTCCGTAATGACTTAGGGGAGGGTTATTTATCCAAATTATGCCCCCATTGTGGGACGTTTTGATTGAACTAACTTGGCAAATCGTGATGTTTGTTTATCGTTATATTTTTTGTTCGACCTCCTTTTTACAGTTCGTATGTTTGCTCCCGTGGCAGGGTCTTATTCTTGAAGTGATCCTCATGGTAGGACCTCGTTAAGTGTTGTTCGTGAATTTGACAAGAAGAAACATATAACTTTAAGGAAAGAACTTTTCATTCCTGGCTCTCAAGGGGTGCCGACTTCGAGGTAACTTCCAAGCTGAGTTCCTCACATGTGAAAGAAAAGAGCCTCTTTGGGGGTGCCCACCCATTGGACAAAAAGTATAATGAGCCACATGCAGCTCATATATAGAATTTGAGTAGGTTGTTAATGTTCCAGGTTCTCGGGATCTGGCGCCCGTCCATTGCTTCGAGGCGATAAGTTTTGGGCCCTACGACTTCAGACACCTAGTAAGGGCCCTCCCAGTTCGGCGTCGGCTTTCCATTTTCGTTTAGTCTTCTGACGGACTCCATCTTTCGAAGTACTAGGTCTCCCACATGGAGTCTCCTGACCCTGACTCAGCGATTAAGCTCGGGTCATCTTCAGCTTGTTCACCTCTACCTGTAAGAGAGCATCAACCCTGACCTCGGGAAGGAGGTCTACCTGATATCTTAGTTTCTATGAATTCTTCTCCTCCTCGAAGTGCTCCACTCTCGAACTTCTTTTCACGATTTCGATCGAGAGAACTGCCTCGGACTCGTAAACCAGGTTGAACGACGTTTCTATCGTAATGGATTTCACTGTGGTCATTGTGGCCCAGAGCACTTCGATTAGTTTTTCTTCCCACAATCCCTTGGCTCCATCTAGCATTTTCTTGATTCCCGTGACCAAGATTTTGTTGCTGGATTTCACCTGGCCGTTGGTCTGAGGTCGGGCTACTACTGTGAAACTTGCTTTTACTTCGTTCTCTTCTAACCAGTCGGTTAGCTTTGGGGTATCAAACTACCTTCCATTGTCAAAGATGATCTTCAGGGGTGCCCCGAACCACGTGAGAATGTTTTCTAAGATGAACTTCTTCACATCGGTTATCGTGGTGCTTCTCATGGCCCGAGCTTCCACCCACTTTGTAAAATAGTCTACGGCCACTATGACGAAGTTAACCTGGCCGATGGATGGTGGAAAGGGTTCCAAGATGTCCATGGCCCACTGATGGAAGGGCAAGGGAGCTAAGATGGGAGTGAGTTCGGCGGTAGGGAGCCGGGGTATAGGATCGAAGTACTGGCACTTATCACATTTTTTTTACCATCTCTGCCACGTCTCTTTGGATGGTGGGCCAGTAGAACCCCAGATAGAGTACTTTGTGTGTGACCGTTCTAGCTCCCTGATGAGCTCCGCACGTGCCGTAGTGTGTTTCTCCGAGGATCTCCTCCCCTTGGCTGCAAGGCACACATTTCAAGAGGGAGTGAGTGTAGATTTCTTGTACAAAGTTCCCTTCTCGAGGACAAACCACTTTGCCTTACTTTTCATTTTGTGGGCTTCTTTGCCTCTATGGGTAGGACTCCATCGCGTAGGTATGAGATGATAGGGTCCAACACATTGATGGCTACCCCTTCCTCGATGATGTGCTTCTTGATTTCTTCTCAGAAGATGTTCCAAGGTAAGCCTTCGACAGACGAGCTAGCCAACCTGGCTAGGGCGTCGGCGTGACAATTCTCCGATTTGGGGACGTATCTCACAGTTACTTCATCGAGGTCCTTTATTACTTCCTGGACTTTTGCGAGGTAGGCTTTCATTCCGTCACCTCTGGCTTCATATTTCTCATCAACCTGAAAAACCACCAGCTGCCAGTCCATTTGGACTTGGATCTTTCAGGCGCGGGCAAGCGTCAGTCAGGCAAGAAGTGCTTCATACTCGACCTCGTTGTTGGAGGCTTGGAATTCAAACCTTACTTCATATTCGAACACATCACCTTCAGGGGATGAGATTACTATTCCTGCTTAGCTGCCCGCTTTATAGGACGATCCGTTGACACTTACGGACCAATGGCCAACCCAGGCCTTCGGGACGTGGTACGAAGGCGTCAACTCAGCAACGAAGTCTACTAAAGCTTGGATTTTGATTGCCCTTCGTGGTTCATTAGCAATGTTGTAGCAGGTGAGTTCGTGGGCCCACACCTGGATTCTTCATGCGGACTCCAGTCTCCCAAGCAATTTCTTCAAAGGATGGTTAGTAAGAACCATAATCTGGTGCTCTTGGAAGTAGGGCCTCAGTTTACTCGAGCTGATGAGGACTCCGAGGGCAAACTTTTTCGGGGTGGTGTACCTAAATTCTGCCCCACTAAAGGCGTGGCTGGTGAAGTACACCAGCTGTTGCACCTTATTTTCTTCTCGTACCAGTATTGAGGCGACGACTCTTTCTGATATGGCGAGGTAGACGAACAAACGCTCTTTTGACTTTGGGATGGAGATCCGGGGAAGGCTGCCGAGGTATGTTTTCAACTTTTTGAAGGCTTCCTAGGATTCTTGCCCCCATTAGAACTTGACCCCTTTCCTCAATGTTTTGAAGAAGGGGGCGCACTTGTCAGTCAACTTGGATAAGAAGCGATTTAGGGCCGCAATGCATCTGGTGAGTTTCTGGACATCCCGAATGCACTTTGGGGATTCCATTTCCTTGACTGCTTGCACTTTTTTGGGGTTAGTATCGATTCCCCTTTCGCTGACTATGAATCCGAGGAATTTTCCGCCCTGTACTCCGAACACACACTTACTGGGATTTAACTTCATTTGATTTCTCCTAAGGATTTCGAATATCTCCCTCAGGTCGTCCACATGGTTGGATGACTTAACGCTCTTCGTGATTGGATCTTCAACATACGCTTTCAGGTTCCTGCCGATCTGGTTCTTTAAGACTTTGCACCAGTCGTTGGAACGTATCCCCTGCATTCTTCAGGCCGAACAACATCATCTTGTAGCAGAAATCTCGTTCATCAGTGATGAAGGCTATGGAGCTTTGATCTTTCTTGCTCATAAAGACCTGGTGGTACCCTGAGAAGGTATCCATGAAGCTGAGTAGCTCATGACCGCTAGTCGAGTCGACTAGTCTATCTATCCGGGGAAGAGGAAAGTGGTCCTTCGGGCAAGCCTTGTTGAGGTCAGTATAATCTACGCACATTCGCAATGCTCCACTTGCCTTTTTGACCATCACCACATTCGCCATCCACTTCAGATACTTACGCTCTTTGATGAAACTTGCTTTAAGGAGTTTTTGCACTTCCTTAGCAGCGGCTTTACTTCGTTCTTCCCCGAGACGTCTCTTCTTTTGTTTCACTGGTTTCAACTTCGGATTGACTCCGAGGTTATGCTCCATAAGCTGTTTGCTGATTCCCGGCATCTCGTCATGGCCGAAAGTGAATACGACTTGGTACTCCCGGAGAAGTTTGGAGAGGTCAGATGTAGTGGTCTCGTTGAGGTAGTCACCAAGGTATGTGACGTGCTCGGGCCGAGAAGGGTCGAAGATGACCTCCACTTTTCCTCCCGAGGGCTTGGCTCTCTCTCGCTCTTCAATTTTGGTGTCAAGTAGTTCAGATGAAGGGGTGTCCATCATTAGATTCTTTCCCTTCGTCTTTTGGCTTGACTTCGGAAGGGGTTGCTACTTCGTGAACAACGTTTTCTCTTTTCCTTTTCTTTGAATCTGGTCCTTGACTGGCCAAGGGGAGTTCTTTCTTCTCCAGGTAGCCCTTGTTGAGACATTGAACGTAGCAAGATCGGGCGGTTTTCTGGTCTCCGCACACCTTGCCCACTTTGCTGTCATCTCGGTGGAATTTCATTGTCAATAGTACCATGCTGATGTGTGCATTAGTTTTGTTGAGGGACGGTTGTCCCAGTAGAACATTGTATGCCAAGGGCACCTCGACCACTAAGAATTCGGAGACGATGCGCCTTGCTTCGTTCGTTGCTCCTACTCTGAGGGGTAGGTATATCCTTCCCACTGGGATGACTTGATTTCCCCTAAAGCTGACCACGGGGTGGCTGATATGTGTGACCTTCTCGGCAGAGTATCCGAGATCTTTGAGACATCCATAGGTGATGACATCTACTAAGCTTCCGGTGTCTTCGAGTACCCTTTTTACGAGGGTGCTCGCAACTTTGACGTCTATGACCAGTGGATCACCGTGAGGATATTGCAGTGGACGAGCATTAGATTCATCAAAGTAGATGGGTTTCCCGAATTTGGGGACTTCCTAAACCAACTAGATTTGGTCGAGGGACCTCAGATGAGCTCGTCTTGCTTTATCGGTGAGACCTCCTATAGCTGGACCACCTGAGATAACTGTGACCTCATAAGAATCTGAGGCGGAGGCAGAGCTCTCTCCTGCCCCCTGGTCTGGTGCCACGGAGGTCGTAGCGGTGTTCTTCAGAAACAAGTTAATCTTCCCTTCCTTGGCTAGGGCTTCGAGGTGGCTGCTGAGCTCCGTGCAGCACCTCGTGCTGTGCCCATTGGCTTTAGGGTAGTGGAAAAAGAAGTATCTTTTGTTGTTTTCCTTCATAGGGATTGGGTTGGGAAGCATTTTTGGACCTATTTTTGCCAGCACCTCTTTCTGATTGCAGTTCAGGATTTTGTTCTCCACCGGGCTTTCGGGGGACTTCTTATCGAATCGTTTCTTTGCCCCAACCTTTCCCTCATTGGCGATGTTCATGACGCCCTTCTTGAATTTTGGTTTCTCGATGTTTAACGTCTCTGCTCGTCTCTTTTCGTGCGTCCCCGGGATGATGTCTTTGATGTATGCAGTACTAACGAGATCTAGCTTGGTTGTCTCTAGGAATTCGTCGTTGAACCTCTTGTCATAGTCTTTCATGAACTCGTTCTTTCCCTGCGTGATATTGAAGAGATCCTCGGAGCATTTCTTTGTTTTTTCGCTGGTCATGAAGTTCTCCATGAAGATTTTGCAAAGTTCTTCGTAGCTATGTACGCTGTTGCGGGGTAAGTGGTTCATCGACTTTAGTGCCTGGCCTTCCAATGTCCCAACGAAATGACGACACATGGTAGCGTCATTTCGGATCTGGGTCATCGTGGATGCATCATAAGCCAAGATGTGCTCATTCGGAGATGTGTGCCATTGTATTTCTTGATCTTTCCTATCCTGGTGTTGAGGTTGATAGGGTATTCCATGATCTCCTTGCTGAAGGGGACCCGCATATTAAGATCCGAAGTATCTCAAGATGGAGTACTTTCTAGAAGGCTTGTGATTGCCTCGTAGGGATCTACCATACTTCTCTTTCTCCTTCTCTGCTTCCAGAACCTCAGGAAGTGTTTGAGGTTGTTTGTCACTTCCTTCTGGGCCTTTCTGGCTTTTTTCCCTCCTGATTCTGTCGAGCTCGTGTTGTAGGTCGGAGTCAGCCTTCCCCGAACTCCCTATAGACCGGTTGCTCTTATGGTCCGAGTTTTTTTTCCCTTGGAGCGGGAATTGGACGAGCCGGATTGGCTGAACTGGAAAGGAGAAGACTTGAGGACCCGAGTGGACTTCGAGGCATTATGACCTTCGGGACCAGGGATGTCGTTCGAAGGGAGTTTCTTCGCTTCGTCGTGATCCTTGTTCCCCGAATTGTGTCCTGAAGGGTGATGCACATTTTCTTCATATCTCTAAGGATGTTGGCTTAGAATGCGGCAAGCTCTTCCCGGGTTACTGGTTCCAGAAGTGGAGGGTTCCTCCTTGACAAACCGGCAGAGATCGAATTGTGGTGCGAAATATCTTGGATTGGTGAGGGTGTTTGGATGTGTTTATTGTTCCATAGTCTCATGCAACTCCTGACTAACCACTCCCCACAGACGGCGCCAAATGTTTCAAGGTTTTTCTAAGGGTAGAAGTGGTCCCTTGAAACTCAAAGGGTCAAACTGCTAGCGAGTTGCTATAGGAAGTAGGGTATCCGAGGTCATTTTTAGTAGATCCGAGGTGACCTGCAAAAGAGAAGAGGTGAACTGCCCCTGGCGAGGTCCAGGGATCGTTCCTCCGATGCCAAAGTCAGTTCGGGATAACTGATGAGGTTCTCGGCCACGTGAGAGGCCGAGGGGCAAATCAAAAGCGTAGGAAAGTACTTTGGACCTGAACACTCGAAAAATAAGTGTCGAGAGAGAAGTGCAATGAATGCGTAATTAATCAGAGAATATTTTGTGTGTACCTTCTTGGAACGTGCGTAGGTCCCTTTATAGGACCTTCGATCTTCCAAACCCTGGTTGGGGTTTGAGATTTTTCCGGTAGGGAGGCGGCGTCTCCACTGTGCCGGCCGGCTTTTGGGCCCTTGCTTGCCCTAGCGCCTCCTTCCTCTTGTGGAAATGCCCACTCATGCCGAGCAAATGTGGAAAGGGTCTTCTAGGCGTCCTTCCTTCGCCGTGGAGGGTCATGATCCCCCTTGGGAAAGGACGGTATCTCGCGCTTGCCGTTGGCAAGATATGAATTGTCGAAAATGCCCCTAGAATGGGTTTAGGTCAACGGTTCAAAATAAATGTTTGGGAAAATGGGCCCAAACACGAATAATAGACCATGTAATTGAATAAACATACCTTGCTTTTTGTCTCACACTTCACATCCAATTGTTGCACCCTCAAGGTCAGGTGGCTAGCAAGCTGAACTCCAAGGAACCAAGGCAAGCAATGGCATCATGGCTCAAGTACATCTTCATATTTGCCAAATCTTTCCTTGATAGCCACAGTTGATTGGTCAACTTGTACGCAGCAAAATAGATTGCACATTTCAAGTTTGTCACACACTGATGAACAACTGTAGGGGTCACAGTCCTCCCGCTAGGCGAAGCATGGAGGAAGTAGAAAATTGGCACGTGCCCTCCACGAAAATGGTGCGTGTTATGGGGGTAAAATTGTTATTTTTTTTTGGAATGTGCTAAATGGCACAATTAAGGTGTTTGGAGTCGCCACCTTATTTTAGGAAAATAAAGAAACCGTCTTTTGACTACTTTTGTCTTACAACCAAAGTCTAGATTCAGGGACAATGGCACAAATTTGATGTGGAATGCGTCCAATTAGCCCATTTTTACAAACGACCACTACTTGTGAATTAGAACTTTTCGTAAATCAATTTGGTTCAAAAATTAAATTAACCTAAATGTTTTCTAAGTCATTTGACATTCAATTTTACTTAGGTTATCACTTTTTAGCATGCATTTTTATTTGTCCATAGTCAAGTGAGAAAAGCACATAAATAAGTTCATGGGAATAAACGTTACTGCATGGGCAACTAAATAAATATATAATAAAATGATAATAATGCACAAATATAAGTCTTTTAATCCTAAAAAGTAATATTAAATTATTACTTTCTAGAATTATATGACTTGATAAAAATAAAGAATAAAAATCAAAAAATAAAAAGAAAATGCGAAAAAGAAAGAAAAATGAAAGAAAAAATGCCGAAAAGAAAAGAAATAAAATAAAAGTATGTAAACGCCAAAAATATAAAAAATAAAAAAGGGGA
>ONZA01004602.1:75014-88435 GCA_900322205.1 Kewa caespitosa
AGAACAACCTACAAAAATCAAGTGAGCAATTGGCGGCTACGTAGGGTGGAATAACGGCTAGAAGTAAAGACTATAAGAGAACGCATAAGACCTACTGAGAAAGGTCAAGCTCACTCTACTCATTCTCCATTCTGCTCTCATTGTCTTCTACTTACTTAAGATCACTTTTACTTGTCCTTCAACTACTGTACTCAATACCCTTGTATTCGGAACTCATTGTAAAGATTCATATCAAGATAGTGGATTGTTTACCAGTTGGAGGTAGATTCCAACCGAGGCTTTTCCCTATTCTAGGGTTTTCCTCGTAAAAAATATCTTATGTCATTATTGTTATTTCTAGTCATACGTACTCCAAACACTCATCTCTAGCATGATTTCTGAACAATTAAGTTATTTGATCCACATTCTTGACTGAGAACGATACTGGTTGAATTTTACCAACACAATTTGACACCCACCGTGGGGCACTTAACCTAAAAATGCATTCAGAAAAACCTCCCTAAACAAAACTCCACGCACCATCATGGATTCATCCTCACAACCAAAGAAAGACGATGGAAAGAAGAGCGAGAAGCCAACCTAGACTTCTCAACCTAGAATCCCCAAGCCTATTCAAAGGACTCTGGGAATGCCCAGTACAGACGCATCTAACAAGGAGGTCCCAACATTGATAGAATGTCCAATCTCTATCGAGACACCCCTGTCTACTATTTTCACGAAGGCCACTAACACAAAAATGGCTAAGATCGTCCAGAAGAAACCCAACGCTGAACAGATGATGTCTTGCATTTCAGACATGCTTAAAGCCCAAAAGGCTCACTCAAGAGAATCAGCAATTGAAGGCGGTCAAGGATAGCAGTATCCTACCTTCCAAGCAACCTTTCTGCATGGATACCAACCAGATCATCCGAATGCCGATTCTGAGCACTCCACCTACGACAATGACGATTAGACCTCTAGCGTCTCAACAATCCCCACTTGGGTTCAGTCCAACGTTCCCGACTGGATTGCTCCAAACACCCAATAATCCTGAATCCAAGGCGAGCCGAATCCTATCAGAAGCATCATCGTCATTCAAGATTAATGATGGCAACACTGCAGTATGGCAAGAAGCTGTTCATGTTAGGGAAGGATTGAGAAATCCTTCCAGTACTGGCCCTTCAAGCAGCATGCCCACGGGAAGCATCCCACGCTCTTATCCATTATTAACTCAATTAAATAATAATTTTGATAATTACACTACTAGTGATGCTAACAATGCAGGACTCATGAACATTGTGATCGCATACATAAAATCTCTGGAGGACATGATGCATAAAGGAACCAATTCAGAAAATCTCCTCCACAATCTATGCGAAGACACCTTTTGTTGACGAGATCATAACCATAGAACTCCAAGAAAGATTCAAGCCACCATCCATGTCATCTTATGATGGAACCACAGATCCAAGAAAACACCTGATGATCTACCAGCAGAGGATGGCAGTCCTACCAATACCTAGCCACCTAAAGGAAGCCTGTCTTTGCAAGGGGTTTAGCTCAACGTTAACAAGTTCAGCTCTTGACTGGTACTTAAATTTGCCTAAACGTTTAATTTCTAGTTTTGCAGATTTTGCAATCTGTTCCAAACGCAACTTTCCACAAGTCGAAAGATGGAAAGGAGATCTAGCGATCTATATCGTGTCATCTAGGGGAAAGAAGAATCCCATAAATATTTCCTCAACCGTATGAACAAAGAAATCATAGCGATCCCAAATTACGACCAACCTACAGCTGTGGAAGCTGTACGTCAAGGAGTGGTAAGATGCTCTGACTTCTATGACGAGTTGACAAAATTTCCTTGTAGCTGCTTTCAGGATGTCAGGAACAAAGCTCAGCCCTTCATACGAATAGAAGAAGAAAAGGCTCTAAGGATTGAAACGAGGGATTATGAGAAACACAACAGGAAGGCGACTACGGAGAAGTCAGAATGGAGCAGACCCAAACCGTATTACAAACCAGAAGATAGACCAAGAGTCCGATATGCTGGAAAAGTCAGAGAGACAATACAATGGAATCATCAGAATGGCCAGAAATTCATAAATACAATTTTTGTGTTGACATCGATACTTTAGTTGATCGCTTAGATGATTTAGGGCCTAAGGTAAGATGGCCCAAATAGACTGACAAACCTGCAGGGAATGGAGATACATCCAAATGGTGTGAATTCCATGGAGACATCGGTCACAGGATTGAGGACGGTATTGCTCTCAGAAAAGAAGTGGCGTACTTTCTAAAAAATGGATACCTGAAGAACCTGCTCAAGCCAGCTTACAAGGACCAACCAGTTGCAGACCCACCTACGAAGATCGTCAGATACATCTCAAGGGGGTCAGACGTCTATGGAGTGTCCTACTCATCACCAAAGAGAATCGACAAAGAGAATTCAATGCAGAGACCTGAACGACCAATGACGCCCAGAAGACGAAACCAACCTATCACCTTCGACGAATCTGATAGGGAACATATCAAGGAGTATCACCACGACGGACTAGGCATCTCCTTACAAATTGGTTGTGCAATCGTACAAAGAATACTAGTCGACGGAGGCAGTGCTGTGAACCTCATCATGGATGACACCCTTAAGAAGATAGGAATAGAAAACAGCAACATTACCATGAGTTCCGTCGTCCTGGTTGGATTCAGTGGAGAAACAAAATAGACTCTCGGTCACATATTCCTTCCAACAAACGCCTGCGGGGTAAATTCTTTTGAGAAACTTTCTGTAATTGTCTGCTTGTCGTCCTACAATGTTTTGCTTGGCAGGCCCTGGATACACAATCTAGGAGCAATACCGTCCACCTATCATCAGTATGTGAAATTCCCAAGTAGCTCAGGAGTGCAAGTAGTCAGAGGGGATTCAAAAGCAGCTCAGGAATGCTACAAGCTCTCCCTCAAACAAGCACATGATGGAGGAAGAAATAGCAATTAAAGCACCCCCGGGTTCAAAGCGTCCTCCTTGAAGAACCAAAACAACATAGAAGAAGCATGTTCAGCCTCCAAAACCTTCACTCTCTTAGCAGTAACCAAACCATCTTGCAAAGCCTACAAACCATAAAACAAAATCACAAGTCAAAATATGCTCTAAAAGCAACATTAAAACTCATTTACATAAACACAATAGATACTTTCAGCAAATGACCAGTAGCATCCTCTATCACCTCCCCAACTTGACGATTCTCATGAACGACCTTTGCACCCTCCAACAAGAAAAACTCTAGCGTGTCAGGCAACTTGCTAGGTGTCTGAGCAACAAAAACCACATGATCAAACGAGGACCTCAGATGCTTAGTAGAACCAGACATAGGGGCAGGTGCCTTCTTGGGAACGATCTTGCTATCTCCAGCATTGATTGCCTCACGCTTAATACTCTGAACCTGGTCAGCAAGGTTCTTGTTCTTAGGAGAGGTACGAGCCACTTTGGTACCTAAGAGAAATCAAAGCCATCAGAACAGAAAATCTCAAACAAAAAACTTACAGTGTAAACTAGAAATTTACTTACTGGTAGACAGAGTGGCGCTTTCAGAAAGGATGGTCTTTAACATGGAACTAGCGTGCTCGACACTACTGAAAAAACTCATAAACGTTCTCTCAGCAGCAGGAATCACCAAGAATGGAGAACTACATTCTTGACTAGTGTCGCCTTTGAACGTCTTGACGCTCAGTTTTGCAAAGGCAACGTAAGAAGACACTTTAGAAGTTTTGTATCGCTTATTAGGTACAAAATAAAACTTTTCAAATAAAATGTGTTAGTTAACTTATAGAAAGTATCTCTTGATGTCTAAAAAATATCTATTATCACTAAAAATGTATCAAATAAAAGTGTCACTTAATTTAGAAAGTATCTCGTATGTGCTTTTACAAAGTATCACTTTTCACGTGAAATGTACCACCTATTGGATAAAAAGTACCTCTATATAATAGAAAAACTTAAAATTGTCCAAAAATCTATCTAGAGGGCTTTTCTCAGAAAAATCTTCGGCAAGGCCCTTCGGTTCCTTGGGTGTGTATACCTTGTCGAGCTACCACATTTCGATATATTATGGGCCCTAATCAGACACCCGAGCGCAAAGTTATTGCCTCCGAAAAATTTACTCTATTTTTATAAGTCATACTCTCTTTCTTTTTTCATGGCTACATAGAGCTACAAATAATATGATATTTCAAAACAAGAATCATGCGAATTGGATATCAGATGCTCAAGTTATACTCCTTCAAAGTTTCAATTTTTTTTTGATTTCGTGTCGGGTGCATACCTGAAACAGTAGTTTCATAAATTGAAACTTCACCATCTTGTAGATCTTAAAAAATTGCATGAAAACGAGTAGTCATTTTTCCAATTTCGATGACTAAATATAAGGTTAGGCTTGTTTGTATCAAGCAACTTTTGGTACATATTCAACAAACAACATACACATAACTACACACACATTCTTTNNNNCACTACTTATATTATTGATACATTTTGAGTAAAAATTGATACATTCGATGCAAAAGTTCAATTTTTTTTTTTTTTAAATTTTTGGACGAAAGTTCCCACTTCCCAGAATATGTGCTCGTCGGAATCTGGGCACAAACCCCGTGTGAAACACTTCACACCACCCATAACTGAATCATCCCCATTGAGAAACCATCCCCAACATCTCACCAAAAGCACGAACCTACCAAAAATTACCTATACCCAACCTTCATCCTCGTCGTGTGGGTTCGTTACCGTCGAGAGCTTGGCAGAGACATGGTGGCGGCGAGGTTGTTCCTAGATGGACTCCGGTGAGCATTCTCTCAACGAAAATCGTCATGGTTGTCGATGTTTTTTGCCATCATTCTTCGCCGCTGCCATTATCACAGAGGAGAGAAAGAGAGTGGGGATGGATCAGGGGAAGGGGTACTGGGGTGGGAGATAAAATATGGGGGTAAATGGACCAAAGTGACCTTCGTTTACTATGCTATTTGGCACCTTCATCCTCATTGTTTGCTCTAATTATGAAATTGCCATTAATGAAAAAAATAGGACGCGCACATTCTGGGCCATTAATTTCCTTGATCTGATGGCTCAGATCTATTCCCATTTCTCATATAAAGAGTGTTTCGCATTGTGCTAATTTCTACATATATATACACACACACACACACACACACACACACACACACATAAAGGAAATAAAGCCATTTTATTTAGGAAAATAACATTGAATTGTCGTTCCCCTAAATACATGACTTATAAATAAAAGAAAATAAATGTGCATGAATGTAAAATAAAAATAAAATATAAGTCAAAAATTACAGAAAATAATTTTGAATTATTATTTTCTCCAAATTTGGGACAAAAAAGAAAATAAATTTAAAATAAAAGACACAAAATAAAGATGTATCAAAAACCCCCTCCCAAGGGTTGCCTTGGGAAAGAAGGATCCTCGGGAGCCTACCTTAGGTCGGGATTCTTGTCGGAATTTCGAATTCGCATAATTATACATATTTTTGGTTTATATGTTATGGCTTTTTTTGTGGTTTTTTATGGCTTCGAAAATATGTAAAATATATGAATAAAAATGCTAAGGCGTGGGGAGAATGCTTTATGGTTGCTGGGTGATTTTTGGCAGAGTTTAAGGTTGTATTATGTGTTATGCCGTAAGCTTAATGCATGGGTTTATATGGGATTGCAAAATTTAATGCACCACGGCCCAGCGAATATGAAGAAATTCGCTGGGTAATGTAGCGATTATGATTATATTCGATCAGTGCTCAGTGAATATGGTGATATTCGCTAGAAACTGAATCATGCATCTGGGTGAAACAGTCAGCAAAGCTCAACAGACAGCGAATATGTGAGAACTTTGTTTCAAAACTCAGTGAATATGGTGATATTCGCTTGGTGCCAAGAGATTTTGGGCAAGTTCGTTGTGTGGGCAGCGAATGTATGTGTAATCGTTGGCGTATGAACTTTCTCGTGCATTAAGCTTTAGCTTTCCTTGGCATGCAAGGTTAAGGGAAGGATCTTGAAGCCCTTAGGGTGAGGTGAAATGACCATTTTCCCTTGGACTTCGTTTAACCTGGGGTTTTATTAATTCGCGTACTAAAAATATCCGAAAAAGGTTCCCTAATCTAGTTATCGTCATAGGGTCATAGGGGCGACACTATTTTGGTGTCAACAGTAGGTCAGATAGAACACTCTTATTGGGTAGGGTGCGCGTCAGATTAGAGGTAATCCCCTCAACATCATGGTACTCATTGAAAGCTTATTGTGTTTGAGAACCGACTCAAACTTCTTAACTTCTCCCTTGATTGGGTCAACTTCCTTGACGTTTTTAGTCTCAATTTGGGCAAATTTCTCGGACTGGCTTTGGATGTGTTGGGCAAAGTTTTGAGGAGTAGATTGCGCCAATTCAACGGTTACTTTGCGTACACATGAAGGAGGTGACTTGGAATCGGTAAGTAGAGGCGATCTCAACGGAGTTGGAGTTGGTGGAGGTGGAGACGATCTTTGATGAAGTACTTTTCCATCGCCACGTACCTAACAAACTAGATTTTTCCTAGAGGTAATTCTGGAACTAATTAGAAGAGACACAAAAGAAAGGTTGAAAAGGGAAGAAACCTTAACTTCTAAAGGGATGAAATGAGGGTAAAGCCGCGAATCCAAAGTTTGGTCCAACATTGAATATATGTATAATCAAAGATGTAAAGCACTCAAATGCAAACATGCTTCCTATGTTTAAGACCTAAACAATGGCTCTAGTTCATTTACAAGTTTCAAAGGTTTAGGTAAAAGAAAGGGTCTCATGGCATGGATGTGCCTATGACGTAATGGAGTGTATTTGCACCATAAAGGTAAAAGAAAGGGTCTCATGACATGGATGTGCCTATGACGTAATGGAGTGTATTTGCACCATAGGTTACCACTTTTCTACCATCGAATCCATGAAAGAAACGTCCGGAGTTGAGAGTCTTTTACGACTTGCATGGAGAATCGAATGGATCCTCTATGTAATCGAACTAAGGTTAATTGTGGGTTACTTAATTTGCTCATACGCATGAACTAAATGGATGAATGATGCAATATTGAACAAAATTAGTTTTTGTTTTACTTCCTAAATAACTTTCGAGTTTCACCCTCTTAAGATTGTCACCAACGAAGTCGCCACTTTAGGGACCATGACCCTCCAGTGGGAAAAATGGATGAAGTTTGAAATAAGGCGCAAGTCCCCCACGGATATGGTGCATGTGTTGGGGATTACATTATTATTTGTGTTGGAAAGGAGAAGTGATGGGTGGATGTAAGCCTTGATGGCTTGGTTGAAAGACGAAAAACTCCTAGAAGACGAGAATGAGTTGAAGTGGGTCCAGACGAGGGCTAGATGGTTTGAGGTTCGAAACGGCTCCCTATACAAGAAGGGGTTGAGCCACCCGTTGTTGAAGTGTGTCTCGAAGACAGAAGGGAAAGAGATAATTCCAGAGGCTCATGCCAGGACTTGAGGATCCCATAAAGGGGGACAGACCGTGGCACACAAGATTTGAGACTGGGTATCTACCGACCAACCTTGAAGAGTGATGCCACGGAGATGATCAAAAGCTGTGAAAAGTGTTTGCACTAGTGCCAAAGCTCCCTTTCGCCGAACTTTTACCCATACTATCTCAGATGCCTTTCCTCCTTTGGGCATAGACATAGTGGGTCCCTTCTCGCAAGCACCAGTCCAGCTGAACTATACTATAGTCATTGTCGATTATTTCACCAAGTGGATAGAAGCAAGGGATGTGAAGAACATAACAGTGGCCAGCATGAAGAGGTTCATTCAGGAAAACATTTTGACACGTTTTGGCACCCCTTAGAGTATCATCTTTGATAATGGAAGGCAATTTGACACGCCAAGGCTCACATACTGGTTAGCCGAGTACGGGGTAAGAGAAAACTTCATAGTTGTCACCAGGCCTCAGACGAATGGCCAGGTCGAATCGAGCAACAAAATTCTTGTGAATGGTATAAATAAAAAGATGGATAAGGCCAAAGGACTCTGGGCCGAGAAGCTGACAGAAGTGTCGTGGGCGCCAAGGACAATAGAGAAAGCCATCACGAGAGAGACACCTTTCAACCTCGTCTACGGCTCCGAAGCTCTGCTCCCATTGGAGTTTGCTAACAAGAGCCCTGGGGTTGAACACTTCGTCCCTGAGACGAATGAAGATAAGATGAAGAACAACCTTGACCTCCTTCCTGAGATCCGAAGTGACTCTCTACTGGGAGTTGAAATCTACAAGTAGAGAATGACTAGAGCCTTCAATAGACGGGTGAGAGTAAGAAAAATCAATGTAGGAGATCTCGTCCTCAAAATCACAAAATTTGTGGGGAGGCAGAACAAAGATGGAAAGTTAACTCCCAACTTAGAAGGACCCTATAAGGTTACCAAGGTGCTAAGATCGAAGACCTATAGGTTGGAAGCACCAGATGAAAGGAAGATAGGAAGGCCCTGGAGCATCAACAACTTACACAAGTTCTTCATGTAAGATGAGAGCTCATCACCGGAGCCTTGTCGGGGTAGGCTCCCCCAAACAGCCTCTTATCATTTTCATGATTCCTAGACTCTTTTGAAGTTTTCTAGATGAAGGGGTAGGCACCCCAAACAGCCTCCTATCTTTTTTGTAAGGGCCGTTGGCCGAAAGGGTCGGCACCCCCAAACAACCATGAATGAAAATTACGGCAACGAAGCCTTCTGTCCATATGTTATCTTTTAGCTCTTTCTGATCTAACTAACACTAAAACGGACGAAGACCCCGCCCTGGGGGCAAATGAAAAATGTCTAAGCACGAAAAGATGAGACACCACCCTGGGGGCAAATGCAAAAGTCTAACATGAATAGAAGAAACCCCACCCTGGAGGCAAATGAACAACGTCTAACTTGAATAGATGAGACCCCACTGTGGGGGCAAATTAATAGTCTAAACAAAAATAGACGAGACCCCACCTTAGGGGAAAATGAGGAAAGCCTGAACTCCATATGACGAAGTGAAAAATTAACTTGCTAGTTTTGCCTCAGTAGGGGCAGGGGGACGAAAGGAGATCTCTCAACAATCGTTCTCGCCATTCAAGACTTAAGAAAATCTAGCAAATTAAAGAGAAGACGAGATGCAACAGAGGTCAAACTTACCTGCAAATTTTCCATTAATTGCGTATCGTCCATAAAAAATGATTAACCTTTACAAAATGATAAGGGGCATCACAAAACCCCCCGAAGAAAGAAGGAAATACACAAGCATAGAAGAAAAAGCCCAATCAGGATGAAGCGTCCTTGGGAAAAGAGTCAACATTAGCATCGGGTCGGTCCTCACCGCCTTTTCCTTGATCACCTCTGATATGGCCCTCGACATGCCTGTCCAGGTCCTGAAGGAAGTTAGCATCGAAGTCCAGGAGGTCGTTGGCCAAAGTGCTGACGAGGGTCCCATGCCAGAAGGTCCTTATAAGTCTCCTCCCAGGCCAGTCCAAGAGCTCAAGCTTCTTTGCCACCCCTTGTTAACGAGATCAAGGAGTTTCCTCTCAAGAGACTCATAGTGGCGAGCCATCTCGTCTCTTTCCTTCTCAACCTTCTCTTTCGCCTTCTCCGCCTCAACCCTTTCCCTCTCAGCCTCCTAGATCTCCCCCTCCATCTCACGGGAGAGTTCTGTGTAGTACTGGGACAACAACACCCCTTGCATGAAGAAATAAGAGCATTTCAGTAAACCCAAAATAAGAAAAACCACCAAGTCCCATGGGTGATACATACCTATGGCCATGCTCTGACTCATGAACTCGGCCATAGCATGGAGTTCCTTCAAGAAATGAAGGTCCTCGGCGGGCACAAACATAGAAAGAAAGGTGGCTGCGATCTTGTCCTTTTCGTCAGGTTTTCAAGAGAGGTACTGGGGAAGGACAGCCCCGTACGAGGACCCAGCAGGGGAAGGGAGAGGAGAAAGAGGGGTCACCACTGAAGCCTTCCCCTTGTTGATGGGCCCCCGGCCATAACCTTCCCCGCGGGGGGCGTTTGAGCTGAAGCCCTGGAAATGGGTGTTTGGGCTGAGGCCCTGGTAGGGACGGTGTAAGGAATTTCCCTCTCTGGACTCTCATCCGAGGCTATCTCGACCTCGGACCCCCTCAACTCTTTCCCGATCCCCACTTTCTTCTTGGTATTCAAGGGAGGTGTAACTTTGACGAGAGGAGTGGATGAAGACCAATTATCTTTGGATGAGGGAGTGGGTACCTCCCTCTTTCATTTTGTCTCGGTTCCCTCGGTCTCTAGACGCTGCAAGAAAGGCAAAAAAATGCCAAGTCAGTGAACGAGGGTGGAAGAGGAGGGTAAAGAAGAAAAAGAAACTTGTCAATAAGAACTTACAGCCTTAACCTCGTCGAGGACGAGGTTGTTCTCGACCGCTATACTGGCCTTAACCTCCTCCAAAGATGAAGTGCCCGTCATGTCTGGACTAGCTGAGGAGGATAGAAGGCTATCGCAAGCAGTTTCTGCAAGGACACAAACCGCGACGAAAGGAAAGAGATGAAAGTAACCTAGTCATGGCAATGCTGATCCCATGGTACACCAGAAACTTATCATCCAAAGCCCATCTTCCTTCTAGGATCCACCGGAAAGACATATTGACATAAATTTTGGTAGCGGCCTTTCGATACTTATACTCCCACGAAAAGAGTTTTAGAGAAACCTTGTCCTCCGACGAAGGCCGGTCGAAGGCATCCTGCTGGGTGGCCTTTTTCCACCTGGGGACCCCATCCATAAAGCCATCTTGCATTGTGCCAACATTACAAAAATCATTTATCTAGCCAAATTTCTTGGAAAACATCAGAGGGTCGAAGACATAATTGGACATCGGCTCAAAAAAGAAAACGGAATTCACAATGGGGTGTTATTTAGGGCCGATCATCACGAGTAACCATAGGCCGAAGGTCGGCTTTATTTTATGCACATTGGAAAAAATCGTGAAAAAAGTAATGTGTCCCCAAGTGTTGGGGACAAGCTGTACTGGGTCAAGTTTGTAGGCTGTGAGAAGGAGGGTGAAAGGGTGAAGGGGCAATCTGAAGCCAAATTTCCCCGAGAGACCATGGAAGGTGACAAGAGCTTTGGGGGGTCAACCATTGAGCCCTCCTCCGGATCTAGTAGAAAAGCCCTCTCCTTGCCGCCTACCTATGTTAGCAATTGATCCGTATCCTCATCAGGAATGGCCCTATGGCTCGGAATCAAGGACGGATTGTTCCTCATGGTGGCCTTCTCCTCTTCCTTTTTCTTCGCCTTCTTCACTGCCTTCATCATCCCTATCGGTATGGATTATAGCGGGAAGCAAGATACGGTGACCTCATTGGGATCCGAGATGCGACGAGCCAGTTAGTACTAGGGCAATAAAAAGACTAAAAGACTTTAAATTACCAACGAAGCCAATTCTGAAATTTTGTTTATTATTGACCTACGCCTCTACTGAGGTTTCGGATTGGCGAGCTCGGCGGACGACGACTCGGACTCGCCCTCGAACTTTGGAACCACCCATCGAGCCGTCTACTTCATCCAAGCCATTTTAGCGATAGTCTTTCTACCAACGCGCCGAGCATGTCGGAGCCGAAGCGTCTATGTTTTTACCAACTTTTATTCCTACGATGTTGGGGTTATTACCTGACGGCTTATTTCTAACATTCTCAGGACAAGGGGTTTTCGATCCTGATGAAGGGTGTGCTCTCTTATTGTTGTCCGCAAATGCAAACCCCTCAGCTTTTTCGAGGTTATTATTATCGAGCTCCTGGCCGAAGTGATCTTGAGCCTGGAGAGGAGTATCTCCGAGCATGTCTCCCTTGGTCCAGAAGTCCTCAGACTCATGGAGGAGCCGAAATGCCTCCATGGTCCTACCCAGGCGCTCAAGATGAGCCTCTAAAGTTTTCTCATGGAGTGGCCTGAGAACGGGATTCCATTCAAAATCGTCATTATAATACATATGTACAAAGAGACAAAATGTAACTAGGAAGAGGATGCGACAATTTCACTGAAATGAATCTATCTTCGGTGGCGGCAAGCAAGGGGACTTTCTTTCTCTAGAATTCTCTCTCTCTCTAGAAACTTTAGATACGAGAAAGACAAAATTAGGGGGGCCACCCCGTATTTATAAGAAGAGGGAGGAAGGAAACAAAATGTCTCATCAACCCTGCGACGTGTAAGGCATCCCCTCAGGCCCCAATCTCGATGGCTTAGACGAGGGGGGAGGGACCAACTCACGTTGGCCCTCTCACGCGTTAATGATACCTCATCTTTCCTTCATCTCTATTTTTTTGATCTGACAAGCACCCTCGCCGAACCTAGGATATGTATCCAATTCGAGGGGCAAATGTTTCGTCCATTTCATCTTGGGCCTTACTCTCAACCCAAGAGCCTTCTCATCCCTATCCAAGCCCCATCCCCACTTTGTCCCCTTCTTCCAATTGGCTTCGGCCCATGTACCTCGGCACAACCCAGGACGGCACGAGAGCACTTTCTTAAGAAAGACCATAGATCATCCTCCTTTTCCGCCGAGGACCCTAACTTTAAAGGGGCTCGACTAGGCCGCACGGATGAGAGGTATGGCCACCCCCAGAGATATGACCGGGGGAACCGGTAGGTATCCGCGGTCTGGACACACAATGACGAAGAGGAACGAGGTCTCCCAAGAAAGGAGAGAAAATACCTGGAAGGTTCTATGATTTTCTGGAAGGCCACATGAGTTGGACACGTGGCTGAAGCTAGTGCACGACCCCCAAGACCCAAATCTTCACCAGGCCCAAGAAGGAAATGTCCACGTAGACAATTCCCAATGGACGAGCTGTAACCCTAGCATTATTTGAAATCTATAAATAGGGGCGTGCACACACTTCAAGAGGTGATTGATTGACCCCTGATTGATAGTTCATTTATTTCTCTTTCTCTCTCTAGAGCATTCAAGTCTTTTCGCTTTTCCCTAGGAAGGTTTGATTGGCCTCCTTTTCCCTAGGAAGATTTGATTGCCCTAAAGAGCCTTCGATTTGCTCCTTGGGCCCATTTCCCTTTAGGGACAAACCCGGGAACATTCTTACTGATTTGACCGTCGGAGGACCGTTCCTAGGAACGCGCTGGGGGCACTTTACGTGCGCTTCTTATGCTGGTACCACTCGGATGAAGAGACACGTTAGCATAAACCCTCTTCTTAAGAAACTAAAGCACTTATACGTTTTGATTCTTCGAGGGTCCAATCTCCTTACCCAAAAATTCGCGGAATAAAAGGAAAATATCGAAAAGAAATAATTAACAAATTAAATTAAATGAAATTAAATAAGTAAAAAAGAAAAAAAACTTGAAAGTTAGATGAAGAAATAAAGAAAGAAAAATGTACAAAAGGTCATTTCATTAGAGAAAATAACA
>ONZA01004604.1:2983-13198 GCA_900322205.1 Kewa caespitosa
GTGTTTGTATAGTTAGGTTGTTGGTGGTTGGGGGGATGCCCCCAGTTTTGGCTTTGTAAGTTGATGGCTTTTAATGAAATTTTGCTTACTAACCAAAAAAAAAAAATATAAACACCAATTACAAACGCAATTCTTAATATTTAAACGATCATTAGCGTTTGAAGCGTATTTCTCTTTAAATAAACGAACCAATTGAAATAACTTTTTAAATTTGTATCATGTTCTATTTAAATACAGAAATCTTGGTTGTTTCAATAATACTAGGCTTTCAAATAATAAGTATTGCGGTTACGATTGCTGTTCATATTTAACGCTTTTTGATGACCGATTGTGATTTAAGCCTTTTTCTCTTTCAATTTCTAAACCAATTAAAATTATTTTGTAAAATTGGATCATATCCTAGTTAGATATCAACAATATTAATGTTTTCATTCAATCTTGGATTTCAAATAATAAGAATTGCGGTAACGATTCCTGTTCATATTTAATGCTTTTTAACAATCGTCTGCGTTTTAAGCGTATTTCTTTTTCGATTGTTGAATCTATCAAAAAACCTTTATTTTTTTTAAAAAAAATTGATGATTTCATGGTTAGAGAACAATACTTTCGACGATTTTGATCATACTAGTCTTTCAAATAATAAGAATTGTGGTTTAAATGATGTTCATATTTACCGCAATTAAACGATCGTCATTGTGTTAAGCCTATTTCTCTCTCTATTGACGAACCAACTGAAACAATTTTCGGGTATTGGACTATATTTTAATGATATACAAAATATGGATGGCATTAATCATACTCGACTGGAAAATAGCAATAGTTTTTGTTGCAAGTGATTCTCATACTTAACGTTATTTAATGATTGCTAGCATTTTTAGCATATTTCTCTCTCAATACACAAACGAATTAAGACTAAAATTCAAAACAGGAATTCTTTCTTGTTCGATACCAATGGAATGGATTATTTTAATCAAACTTGGCTTTGAAATTAAAATGAGTATGGTTGCTACTGCTTTTCACACTTATCGCTTTTTGACGATTATAAGCGTATTTCACTTTCAATTGGCAAAGCAATTGAAACTATATTTTCAAATTGGATCATGTTATGGTTATATAACAATACATTTGATTGTTTCATTCATAATCGGCTTTCAAGTAATACGAATTGCAGTTGCAATTGTTGTACATATTTAACGATTTTTAAAGATCAACAGAGTTTCAAGCCTATTTCTCTTTCAATTGCAAAAACAATTGAATTTTTTTTTTTTTTTTTTTTTTGTAAAATTGAATCTTGATCTAATTTTTAATCAAAAATTTTAATTATTTTAATCATATTCGGCTTTCAAATATAAGAATTGAGGTTGTAATTGGTGTTCATATTTAACAATTTTGACGATCGGTAGCGTTCTAAGTGTATTTCTCTTTCAATTGATGAACCTAGTGAAACTATATTTTAAAACTAATTCATTTGAATTCCAATCTCAATTAGTAATCCCAAGTCTCTTGCACCTTGACTAAAGGACATATTCCTTCATTGCATATGTTCACATCACCAGATTTGACCCATTGTCTAATAAGGCGATACTTTCCTTGATCTTAAAGATCTGTTTGCACCCGATGGGCCAAGCTCCATCTGGCAAATCAACCAAGTCCCATACCTGGTTCTCGAACACGGAATCCATCTTAGATTTCATGGCATCTTACCACTTGATGGAATTCAGATTCTCCATGGCTTCCTTATAGTTAGTCAGTTCTTCACTTTCTATAAGGAAGATGTCACGGTTCTCAGTCATAAAGATAGATACGTATCTATCTGGCTGAGTCATGACACTTTCAAACCTTCTTGGGTTAAGCAGTATAACCTTTGGAGTTTCCTCCAGATTTATCTCTGGAGTTGTTTCTTCAACATTCTGAATAGGTGAAACTTCTTCAGAAGAACCTACACCTGTATCCAGCTCCATTTGTTGCTCATCTTGAATTTCTTCAAGATGCACATTTCGCCCACTTTTCAGTTTGGAAATGAACTCCTTTTTGAGAAAGACACCATCCCGAGCAACAAATAGCTTGTTCTCAAACAGGTTGTACAAGTAATAACCCTTTGTTTCCTTTGAGTATCCCACAAAGAAACATTTGTCTGATTTTGTTGCAAGCTTATCTCCGAGCAGCCTCTTCACATAAGCCTCGCACCCCTAAACCTAGAGAAAAGACAACTTGGGATGCTATCCCATCCACATCTGATGTTGTGTCTTCTCAACGGCTTTAGGCGGAGTTTTGTTCAGTGTGAAAGCATCCTTCTCGAGCGCATATCCCCAGAAAGAAATAGGGAGGTCGACTAGACCCATCTAGATTGAACCATGTCGAAGAATGTTCGATTTCTCATTTTGGACACACCATTCCATTGAGGTGTTCCTTGTGGAGTTAGTTGTGAAAGTATTCCACAACCTTTTAGCTGTTCATCAAATTTCAGGCTCATATATTTGCCCCCTCGATCCGATTGAAGTTCTTTAATCTTCTTTCCTAGTTGATTTTCTACTTCACTTTGAAACTCTTTGAATTTCTCAAAACTTTCATGTTTGTATTTCATTAAGTAGACATATCCATATCTACTCAAATCATCCGTGAAAATACCCACCTCTGGCTATCGAACTCATTGGTTTACATACATTTGTACGTATGACTCCCAATAGTTCACTTGCATGCTCACCTTTTCCATAAAAAATCGACTTTGTCTTTTTCCCAAGTAAACATGATTCGCAAGTATCAAATGACTCGAGGTTAAATGAAGTACGAGTCCCTCCATGTAGAAGTTTCTGAATACGTTTCACATTTACATGGCCTAATCGAAAATGCAATAGAATCATTAGTTCTAGACTTCTTGTTATTTATAATGAGTATGCTTTTGTCTAACTTTAGCAAATAAAGCTCATTCTGTAAACGAGCCTCACAATAAAACATATCATTCTTTGAAATCAAACAAGAACTATTCTTAATGTTCAAAGAAAAGCCTTCCATATCCAAAACGGAAGCTGAAATAATGTTTTTACTAATACTTGGAATAAAATAACAAATTTTCAAATCAAGTATAAAACCCAAAGGCAAAGACAAACATAGCTTCCTACGATCACCGCAACAACTCTGGCTCCATTTCCATCTCGTAGGTCCACCTCATCCTAAGCCACCTTCCTAGGCTGCCTTAGTCCCTACACATTTGCACAAATGTGAGCACCCCAACTGGTATCCAATACCCAATCAGAAGTTGATGTAGCTAAATTTACTTCAATAACAAGGATACTGAAGTGCATGGGGTTGTCGCATTCTTCTGGACCTCCTTCAGATTTGGGTATTCTCTCTTCCAATGCCCTTTCTTTTGGCAATAGAAGCATTCACTTTCTTCAGCTGACAGCTTCTTCTTAGCGGTCTTTTGTTGATTATTTGTGTTTTGACACTCCACCCTTGCCCTTCAATGGCTTGCCCTAAGAAGTTGGTTGTTTCTTTCCCTTTCCAACATACAGCACTTGCTTCTTGCTAGAAGCTAGGTTCACCTCCGCCTCTTCAAATTTGAGCATCTAATGAAGCTCATGCAGAGTTTGGTTCATCCCCTGCATATGGTATGTTTGCCTAAATTAGCTATACCCCTTATGCAGCGAGTGTAGGACAGTGTCTACTTGAAGCAGTTGTGGGTAGACACACATGTGGTATTCAAATCTCTTGAAGTTAGCTATCATCCCCAAGACATGGGGACTGACAGGCTTCCCTATAGCGAGAGTAGCCTCCCTTATTAGTTTGTTCACTTCGTACATCTCAATGCAATCTTGCTCCTTCAGCATGGTTTTGAGTGTCGTATTGATGTTATAAGCATCGTAGCTCTCAAATTGCTTCTGTAGATCAGAGTTCGTTCTTGGCAACATGATACAAGTGACCTTGTTGGAGTGATCCTTTGCTCTTTGGTGGGCAGCCCTTTGGGCTAGAGTTCCACCATTTGCTGGAAGAGTGGGAATGGGTGTCTCCAAGGCGCGTTCCAACTTTTCGTGTTTCAACACGATCTTAAGGCTGCGATACCATTCGACATAGTTGGTTCCATTCAACCGTTGTTTGTCAAGTATCGACCTTAAATTCAAGTTTGAGTTGTTGTTTTGGTTGGCCATTTCTAAAAAATAGATTTAAATGCAAAATTTAGTACATTTATCATGAAATATCTTTTACAATTCTCAAAATGGCCAAGCTATTCCACTACATTCATACAAAATGTCCCAATGAATATAATGATTCCAAGATCCCATTTCACCCCAATGTGGCAAGACTTTGGCCTAACAACCACATTGGTCAAAACAGGTAGCAAACCTATGCTAATCACATCCACTGTGATTCTTGGTTGATGAACATATCCAATATGTTATCCTTTTACCCCAACATGTGAGACTCTTGCTCGTATTGTCAAGTTAACCAACATGATCTGTAAGCCTCAACATTATGACTTACCCGCATCTTCCCAACATTGAAAGTGGTCCACTACTTTGACAGATCTCACTAACTTACAATCAAGGGTTATAAGGGTGATCCTTGTTTGGGAGGGTAATGAGCTCGATATTTGAGACTTTGATTTATTTTAGTTTTCAATAAACAAGTGAACTCTTTCATTTATAAAAACATAATAAATCAAAGTACGATAAATAAAGCAATAAAATGCGATGTTTAAAGCGATATTTAAAATGATCCTAGTATGGTCCCCTAAGAACCCCTAAAGATCCAATCTTCATGGCTCCCACTTGAATGTTGAACTACTCCATGGCTTCATCTCCACATTACAAGTCTTGTATTTGCAATGTAATTTAAACTACCATATGAAAGCAACAAATTACATTCAAAGTAAACGAACAAACAATGTCGTATTTCTTTACAACAAATACAAAACGGTTTACATTACCTTATTTTGGGTCATACTAGATCATAACTAAACATCATTCATTCACCATATCACATGGGTGACCCAGTTCTACATGCATCACATAAAACATGCTTATAAATGCCATATTCAAAACACGTTGACATATGATCAAATAAATAAACTATGCTTAATCCATGAAAGAAATGAAAATTTATTTTGACAAAGGATTAAAATTTTAATTTAATTAATGATTAATTGAATTAATCACTCATGGAATTACAAGATTTGATATGGGCTCGTGCGTACATATAGACCACAAAAGCCCATTTTGTACCACGGCCCATTTGGGCCCACATGGGCTCATGGATCCAAGACCCATGACTCATATGGCCCAGTGGGAGGCCTGTGTGTGAGCATATGGGCCATCAGAGCCCATAACCCTAATGGCCAAGTTAGGTTCTGGATCAATCCAATTCGCTTTTGGCCCATCTAACCAAATCTTATTCGGTTTCGATTGCCATGCCTTGGTCTCGGGCCCAAACGTCCCATGATGCACGTCCTACACATGAGTCTTGTGGACCAAGGCTTCCATGAAACTGTAAGCCATCTCCATGAGGGAGTCATGCCCAAGGCAAAACAAAACCCTAACGCAAAACCCAAACCCAAGGCCTAGACCCTTACCTACTTGCCCACAGTTTAGCCCCAAAAAACCCATCGTTTTTGACCCAACCCCATGGCTCCCAACCCATAAAACCTTGCCCTACAAACCCTAAAACACATCCCATTCCTATAATGTACGTGGTTTGCCTTAAAGAACTCGAAATCACCTTTGATTTCAATCGGGTTTTTCTGCAGATTCGCAGCAACAAGTTTCGTGGTTAGTTTGGGCTTCAAATTTTATGGGTTATGGTGATATAATCATTAAAACCTAAACATTAACCCTCTTATTTTGATGTTATGAGCAATGAACATGAAAAATCAGGTATTCAAACCCAGAAACACAACAAAGAAAGTAACAATCAAAACTGATTGTTAGCGACATGCTTGCAAAAATCATTTCAAAACTCATTCAAATCAAGTTAAAGGTAAGAAAATCTGATCCAAAACACTAAATACAATCTATCTTCATCCAATTAATGTAAAATAAGGCATGAAACAGGTCTGACAGAAAAAAAAAAACCCAGAACCTGAAAGTCCAACTTAGAAAACTCCTGATTTTAATGATTTTAGTGTTTTCATCGTTTTCACTTATTTTCAGATAAAACTTCATTACTTTCTTATCAAATTATTCTGAAAACTGATTAAACAATGTCATCCAATGATGAATAAAGCAAGAGACAAAAGAAAACCAGGTCTTGAACCCAGAAAACAAACCTTAATGCTCTAACAATCGTTTTAGCGATAAAGTGAAAGAAAGCAATTCTTCCTCGGTTTTCTTAGAATGCTCATGTGAATCACAATAAATAACATATGAAAAAAGAGTAACATGTAATAGGATCATGATACCACTGCTGGGTTCTATATAATACATGATCTGATCATATAAAAGCAGAACACATAGAAACAGATCGTTAAATATACTTTAATTCACATATACTTTACCTCTCGATGCATGCCTTCCCGAACTAGATATTTTAGGCCACGTATCCGTCTTGATTTCCTCATGAAGATGACCTCCAATGAGTGCCAAGTGTTTCTCCTCTGAATTCAATCAAGTAGATCAATCCAAGGCGATAGCTAAATCGGAATCACGAAGGAGCTGTTCCTTCTAGATCTTCTCCTTGGTTCGATTGAACTCACTTTGGGTTACGGTTTGATGAACGTATATGCCTTCTCTCCTGATTTATTAGGACAGTTAAGGGGCATAGGTATCTACCTATTATGAGAGGCATAAGCCTTTCACATAGGAACAAGGAATAATACCCTAAAAAGGGCCATGTGTTATGCGCCTCTTAGAGCCTAGCCCAAAAGGCCTTAACACAATAGAGGGAACGGTTCCCTCTTCCTTGTTCCATGACATATTTGGTCCCAAGGAACCATTCCTTGGACCAAGCTATTTTACCACACTTGTGGCGTTCATCGATCTACTTTTGTGCGATCCTTTAGAATTAATTGCAGTTAGCATTTGAGCTCAATGTCCATTGACCCAAAAGGTTGTGAGAGGCATCTAGGTATATATAACAATGATCCTAAGTCAATTGAATCAATATCTCAATTAGTAATCCAAATTTTCTGGCACCTTGACGGAAGTATATATTCCTCAACAAGCATCATTAACTCTTTGAAGTGTCCATATTCAGGGGTAACTAACAACGTTATAGACAAATCCTCATCACCTTATTTCACATCGATGTTTTGCAAATCAAAAATTTAAGAGTCAAATGCCTCAATATGAGGTTTAACATGATTACATTCCTGAAGCTTTAATTCATATAGTTAAGTTTTCAGCAATAGACTATTAGTAACACTCTTTGTCATGTAGAGCGACTCTGAATTGAGCCACATGCATGCAGTTGTCTTTTCCTTCGCTAACTCATAACACTTTATACACAAGACAAAATTGTATGGTGGATGAAGCTTTCTCATCTATTTCATCAAATTGAGCATTCGCTATCTCTGCCAGTTTCTTCTCCATTCAATTCAGTGCCTTTGATAACCCATTCTAAACCATTAATGCCCGCATCTTCACCTTCTTTGGTCCAAGGTTCACCGAGCCATTGAACTTTCTATATCAATCTTCATACCATTCATCTTTCAAGAAACGATAAACACTTGCAAGAACAAACCCTAATTTCGCCTTAATCAACCAATCAAAGCTATGTTGCTAATTTGATAGGGCTATGAGATTGATTAGCATTTCAATATGATAATGAAGATGTATATGAATGTGCAGGAGGTAAACAAGAACAAATAAAGAATGCAGCAATTTACTTGGAAAAACCCAAAACGAGTATAAAAACCACAGACAACGAATAAATCAATACACCATAAGGAACAAGGGAACAAGAGAATAATAGGAGTAGAAGAGGGATTAACAATCTCTCTAATTCTCATATCACCAACTATCGAAGAAATCTCTCTCAAGGTGTTTACCCTATCTCACAAATTCATATCACAATGAACCAGAGATGCATCTGAGATTAGCTCTCTATTGGTTGTGTTTAGCAACACCTTTCTCTATCTCTTGATGTTATTGTTGTATTTAAAAATTGTGCCAAAATATTTTATATGGCAATTAGGCCTAAAACCCAAATGGACACAAGGCAAGAAAATCCCCACAAAATGCCCTTCCCACACATGCCCGAGCAAATAGAAACAAGTACATATTTGGACCAGGCGGGCCCACAATGAAGAAACATTCCTGATCATCTAACTTGGACAAGTCCATTTCAAAGCATGAAACAACTAGCATTTTTTTTTTGTTTTCTCAGTTGCAAGTCATGCTTACCGAGGGCATCATTTTAATGCCACCATTTCCTTCTCAACCTCCTCTCTTCCACCTGCTTTTTCTGGTTATTGAGTTTTTATCCACTAGTGATTTAGCCTTCAAGGAAGTACTTAATCCCAGAAGACGCTCACACTGATAAAACCAATGTCTTTTTGTTGGAAATTGAAGGAATGACATAAAGGGAAAAAAAAAATACAGTCTCACGCTAATGCAAGAAAATGAGCTGAAGAAACATTGTTTGAAAATATGGTTTAGGTTTTTATTCTTTTGGATAATCGAAGTTTTTCTGCAGCTACTAGAATTGTTCCCTACTTATATTCTTTTAGGCATAACTGGGGTAAGGCAAAGGAGAAGAAACAAAAGAGAAAAGAAAATAAAGACCACACCCAAACAATGCAAGAGGATGAAAACAAAAATGAGATAATTAACAAAGAAAACAAAAATAGCAAAAGCACATCAAAGAAACATTAAAATCTAATGTATCCCAGCCCTAAAACTTTAGAAATAAAAAAAAGGATAAAGGAGGGGGGAAGCTTAGGTTTGTGGCTTGTGCAAAAAATCTTGGGCTCATACACGAATTCAAACCCACATAAAAACAAAATTGTACACATGAGATACAATAGCCAATCAATAATTACCGGAACCCATACAAAATTTCACCACATAAGATAAGAAGAACTACAAGATGGATCCAAGCTGCCACACTATGAAAGGCCCTTCTTCTATGCAAGTTAAAATGAGCACATACTAAGTCAAAAATACTGTTGAAAACTCTCATATCAACGAACAATGGGAGATTCGAAAAAAACTGATCAACAGGAATCAACATCATTAACTTTTGTTTAATCAAAGGCTCAAATGTTCCATTTTCACGTGTATGTTCGCTACAAGTTTCTATACTTCTGTTTGAATCTTTGTAAAAAAGAATACAAAATTTTATCGTCCTCTAAGAGTTCTCAGCATTGTAGACCTCCGTTTTTCTAATGAAGGAGGCTTCTAAATGCTAAAAAAAATGATCACTAATGGCTTCAATGTGTCAAGTTTAGACTGATCACTTTCTAGGACATCAAAAAAATACTGCAGGCATCGACTTTCCATTTCAAGGAAAAAATGGATTACTCTCTTGGTTGTGTTTACTAAGAACCTCATTTTTAGTAAGGGAACGTTCGTTCTGTGTCTTGAACAAGATCACATGTTGCCATTGCGTCACTATTCTTCTTCATTACATGGATGCCATAACCTAGATTCATCACATTTTCGAGTTGAATCCTGGCTCCTTTAGATGATTTTAGTTTCTTCTACGAGGGTTTCTTGGCTTTCCCTTCTGTTTTTCCTTTTGCAGTTTACTTCATCGTCAATATGACGTTGGAAAGGGTCTTCACTGGCTACTCATTTCTTGGTAAATATTATAGTTTCTGCAACAGCAACTAGCAAGGCATGGATTTCTTGCTTGTTTGTGCTGCTTGCTTCTCCACTCTCTTCAGCAGTCATTTGAACTGCACCATCCAGTATCCCAAAATGTTTTGGCTCTTTGGCTTCCTTTTAGCACCTTTAGCTTCTGCTTGGTAAGTTTTTGACTCTACTTCATTAGCAACTACTTCTCCCATTGTTCCATCCTAACCAAAGCACGTACATAATATACTAGGGATAATATAAGGGTGACAATTTACTATTTAAACTTACACAGTGGAAGAAACATTTGGATACAGTCGAGCGCGTGATGCATAAATAATTAGTTTCTTTTTAGCAATTCGTAATGCATTCTTCAAGGTGCTTGCACAAAGTCTCATTTGTGCATGCCACTTAAGGAATATGTCCTTTCAGTCAAGGTGCAAGTGACTTGGGATTAATAATTGAGATAGTGATTCAATTGACTTAAGAT
>ONZA01004604.1:24465-35666 GCA_900322205.1 Kewa caespitosa
CCCCTAATGGGGAATACCCTTTGCTAATGAGAGGGAGCCCGAGGCCGACGAGGGTGGTGTGCCCTCTCCTAGCTTCTAAGCCCCTGAATGAGTTGGGGATGCGACCTCTTCCTCTTCTCATTTCCAGGCCAAGCCATAATGTCCTGGCTGGGCTAGCCTGTTGGGTTCCAAAATGGGGTGCGGTTGTCCTCTCTTCCGCTTCTCATTTTCGAACCAAGGAGGAAACATGAACTTGTTCTTTTTTGGTCTCCCTCTCTTTTCCTTCAACAACCCAGACTGGACTACTCGGCTTGGGGCATGATTCCAATCTTGGTTTCGTTGGGCCAGTGTAGTCAGCTGCTGACCCAAGAAGGATCTCCCCTGCACAGCTGAAGTGTGGTGGCATGACAGTGGTTGACCTGGTGTTGGGCGATCGTTCTCCCAAGTCTCTTGAAGAATTGGACGTGTATGCCAGCGATCCCGACCGTGGCCACAACCTCGGCCTCTTCCACCGGGCTTCTTTAAGATACAACTTAACACAAAACGATCTGTTGTTCAGTGGCTCCCTATGCAGACCCTGGGGAACTCCCTGGTTTCCCCAATAGGAGGAAGAACTTGGCATATTAACATTTAGCTCCTATGTGGAGCTTCTCGACTCACTTGTTTTTTTGTAATTCATGTGTTTCTTTACTTCATTTCTTGTAAATCTTGTACCGAACTTCAACAAATACAAAAGAATGTTGTCTTCACTTTTTTGCCTTCATTCTAACCTCTAGTTCTGCACTTATTTTCTCACTCTTTTGTTCTTCTTTTTGAGTTAATTGTGAATCGAACAAACTCCAGGTTCGAACTTTGGGACTTGGCTATTAAGATTCAGGAGCCAACGATTTGGTTTGGAGGAGCTTATACTTGGCAAACAATTGAAGGCTCACGGAGGGTTTGGAAACCTTGGGGTTGGAATCAAAAACCTCAGCGCCTAGGTCTAGAGACCTAGGGTAATTACGAACCCGGGAGCCCTAATGTTAATTTATACTTAATGGGTTAAGTACTTATGTAGGTTCAGAAACCTTGTGGCTGGGTTCGGAAACCTCAACGCCTAGTTCCAAAGACCTAGGGTAGTTACACACCCGGTGGCCCAGATGTTATTTGTACTTAGCGGTTTAAGTACTTATGCAAGTTCAGAAACCTTATGGCTGGGTTCGGGAACCTCAGCGCCTAGATCCAAAGACCTAGGGAAGTTACGGACCCGGGGGGCCTGCTGTTATTTTTTACTTAGCGGGTTAAGTACTTATGCAGGTTCAAGAACCTCAAAGCCTAGGTCCGGTGACCTAGGGTAGGTACGGACCTGGGGGATCTAATGTTATTTTGTACTTAACGGGTTACGTACTTATGCAGGTTCAGAAACCTTGTGGCTGGGTTGAGAAACCTCAGCACCTAGGTCCGGGAACCTAGGATAGTTATGGACCCAGAGGCCCTAATATTATTTTGTACTTAACTGGTTAATTACTTATGCAGGTTCGAAAACCCTGTGACTGGGTTCGGAAACCTCATCACCTAGGTCCAGGGACCAAGGGTAGTTACGAACCTGGGGGCCCTGGCATTATTTTTATTGCATCTGGACTGAGAATCATACATAAGAAAGAAAGGATAAGGGGAGAATAGCATAATACATAATCACAAAAGGCAACATAAGACTAAGGTATTACCATTGATAAATTCAAAAGGGGATGTTAGTTACATAAGATTGTTTGGCTGTTAGCGGGTACTCATCCTTGATGCTAAGAGCTAGTAGGCTGTTGAGGGTGCGCACCCTTGTATTCGGATAAGTAGGTTGTTGAGGGTGCCCACCCTGTTTGTTGGATAAGTAGGCTGTTGAGGGTGCCCACCCTGATGGTTGGATAGCTAGGCTGTTGGGGGTTCCCACCCTGTTAATTGTCGTGATCATTGGTCAGGAGTGGAACTTTTTCAAGTTATCGACAGTCCATGGCCAGGGTAGCTTGTTTTACTTGCATATCCTCTAGTCCCAATGTTCCCAGCCTTGAGACTCGGGAGACCCTATAGGGTCTTTCCCAGTTGGGGGTGAACTTTCCTTGGTCCCTTTCGTGACCATTACTCTCTGTCTTTCGTAGCGCCAAATTTTGTTGAACAGGAAAGGTCTAGCTTTCAACCCGGCATCGTATCCTCATGCCATTCTCTTCTTATAGATTTCCATCCTCAGAAGTGCGTCCCCTTGAACTTCAGGCATCGAGTCCAAGGAGTGGCGTTGTTTTTTGTCATTTTGACCTTCAGCATATTGAGCCATGTGAGGTGAATGGATCTTGAACTTAATGGGGAGCACCGCTTTTGACCAGTACACCAATGTGAATGACCTTTATCCGGTTGTTGCCTTCTGAGTTTTCCTGATTGCCCACAACATTTCGCATAGCTTTGTAGCCCACAACCCTTTGGCGTTGTCCAGCTTCTTTTTCAGGCTGTTCAGGATGGCCTTATTGCTGGACTCAGCGTGTCCGTTGAACTGGGGGTGGGCTACAGATGTTAACTGGGCCTTGGTTTGGAATGATCCAATAAATGTGATCAACCCCAGAGTATTGAACTGCCTCCCGTTGTCGAAAATTATTCCTTTGGGTGCACCGAATCTGGATATTACACTTTCCCAGATGAACTTTCTCACTTCATTTTCGTTTATCTTCCTTGATGGATTTGCTTCGACCCATTTAATGAAGTAATCGACGGCCACCACCTGGAACTTGAATTGTCCAGGTGCTTAAGGGAATGGTCCCAACATAACCGTCCTCCATAGACTAAAGGGTATGGGTTCCAAGATGGGGGACATCTCCATAGATGACAGTCTTGGGGAAGAGGAGTGAATCGGGCATTTCTTGCATTGAGCACCAAATTTACAGCATCCTTTCGTAGAGTCGGCCAGTAGTATGTAGTTCTCAAAGTCTTATGTGCGAGACCTCTCCTTCCAATGTGCAAGCATACCCCTTCGTGTAGGTCTCTGATTATTGTTCTACCCTCAAGGGGAGGCATGCATCTTAGGAATGGACTGTCGAATGCCATTTTGTAGAGGATGCCTTCTCTAAAAATGAACTACCTTTCTCTTGTTTGGATCTGTGCTGCTTCCACATGATTGGATGGTAAGATTCCATCTCGCAACCATGAGATAATAGGGGTCATCTATGTTTTAGTTCGATCTCGGAGGTTCAGCTCCTATGGTCAGGATATTCTTGGCTCTTCTAGGACCTCCCATAAGATCGACCGAGGGAAACCTTCCACTGGGAGCTAGCGAGCCGGACTAAGACATTGGCCTGTTGATTCTCTGATTGGGGGACATACTCGAGTTTCACCTTTTCTAGCTTCGCAATTTCCTCCTTCACTTTTCTCAAGTAAGCCTTCATATTCTCTTCCTTTGCTTCGAATTCCCCCTGACCTGGCAGATGACTAGTCAGGAGTCCATTTTGATTGACAAGTTCTTGCCCCTGACGGCCCTGGCCATATGAATCCCTGCTAGAAGAGCTTCATAACCAGCCTCGTTGTTAGAAGCGGGGAATTTGAACCTCAATGCGTACTCAAACGTATCACCTTCTGGGGATGATATGATTATGCCGGCTCCACTTCCTTTCTTCCAGGATGAGCCATCTACATGTATTTCCCAGTCCTCTACCCATGCACGAGGCTGCTCAGCAAGGGGATCATCTCTGAGATAACTTCCACCAATGCTTGAGACTTAATTGTGCTCCGCGGCTCGTATGTTATGTCATGTTGAGACATCTCTAGGGCCCACTTCTAAATCCTTCATGCCGTTTTTATGCTACCAAGCGTCGTTTTTAGGGGTTGGTCGGTAAGCACCATTATGGGGTGAGAAGCAAAGTAGAGCCTCAACTTCGTGGCTCTGATCAGCAGACCTAGGGTGAACTTTTCTAGCAGGGAATATCAAAATTCATCTCCAGTGAGTGTGTGGCTGACGAAGTATACTGGGTGCTATACATTGGTTCGTTCACACACGAGAGCGGATGCTATTGCATGGGAGGAGACGGCAAGGCACAGGTGCAGCATGAATACTCCTTTCGTTCACCATGAACTAGAGGAACTTTGTGCTCTTCACACCAAAGATGCACTTTTTTGGGTTCAACTTCATCTTGTATACCCTGATCCTATCAAAAGTTTCCCTTAGATAGGCGAAGTGGTCCGATTCTTTCTTGCTTCGGACGTTCATATTATCCACATACGCTTCCATGTTCCTACCTATCTGTTTTTCAAAGACCTTGTCCACTAGCCTCTAAAAAGTGGCTCCCGCATTCTTGAGGCTGAATGGCATCATGACATAACGGTAAACCCCTTGCTCGATGATGAAGGTTGTCCTTTGATCTTCCAGGTCCATGAATACCTGATGGTACCCAGAGAACGTGTCCATAAAGCTAAGTAGCTCGTGGCCAGCCTTGGAGTCTACCAATTGGTCTATCCGGGGAAAGGAATGTTCGTCTTTCTTACATTCCTTTTTCAGGTCGATGAAGTTTATGCACATTCACCATGATCCATTGGCCTTCTTGACCATGAACACGTTAGCCAGCCACACAGGAACTGACATTCCCTTATGAACCCAGCTTCGAGTAATTTTTTCACTTCGACCGCTGCCGCTTCACTTCTCTTGTCACCGAGTTGCCTAAGTTTCTTCTTCACCGGTGGGCTTGGGGTCCATTCCCAGGTTATGTTTTATAATCCTTGGGTCTATCATAGGCATTTGTTCTGGGACTAAGGTGAAAACGTCAGCATACTCCTTTAAGAGAATGACCAGCCAGGTTTGCAGTGCTGGTTCCAGGTCGGTGCCTACGAAAGTTGTTCGGGAGGGGTCTTCATCATTGATCACGACCTCTTTCTTCCCTTCCATGGGTTCAGGTCTCTCTTTTTCTGATTCTTCTTCCTGAGGGTTGAAAACTTTGGTGAGGAAGGTCTCTGCTACCATGCATAGCTTTCCTTTCTCTATCAAGGGTCTTCTGCCTCTTGGGATCGGTTCCTTTCTTAGGAGTGGACGGTGAAGGGAGGCGTGTGGTTAAGCACTTCATGTAGCATTCCCAAGTAGTTTGCTGATCTCCCAAGACCTTTCCCACCGTTCTGTCATCCTTCTCAAATTTCACGGTTAACCAAGGAATTTGGAGGACGGCATTGATGGTAGTGAGGGTTGGCCTTCATAGGATGATGTTGTAGGTGCAACTGACGTCTACTACTAGGAAATCAATGACCTCATGCCGCCTTGCTCCTTTTGAACCAATTCGCATAGGTAGCTGGATTATCCCGATGGGGTGTACTTCTTTGCCACTGAATTGGACGACTAGGTAAGAAATGGGCAGGATTTTATCTTCTGAGCAATGGAGTACTCTTTGAGGCAAGAAAGTGTGATAATATTTGCCGAACTTCCGAAATCTACCAGGACTTGTTTTACTATGACGTCCGCGATCTTCAGATCGATTACAATGGGATCATGGTGTGGGGTATGAAGGATCGGATTCATCAAAAGTGATGATTAGTGGTTTCTTTGCCGGTTGGGCCTGGACTAGCATGGCTTGGGCTGCCATTCTGATGTGGGCTTTTCTTTTTTTTTTTTGGTCATGGCTCAGACACCAGGCTCACCAGAGATCATCTTGCATTCTCTTAGCTGGTCATTGTCATCTGACTTCCCCCTAGTAGGTCTGCTGGTTGGGACTTGCATTCTTTCCCTTGGTAAGGGCCTTCAGTTTCCCTTGCTATACTAGCTCGTTGAGTTGCCTCGTCATCTCAAACCAATCTTTGGTGAGATGACCCAAATCACAGTGATATTGACAGCAGTTGCTCTTATTTTAGAGCTCTATTGGCTTCTTGATTTCTGGAGAGGGATGTAAGAGTTTCTTGTTGACCCTAGCGTAGACTTCGTCTTGTCTTCCTTCGAACAGGATGGGGATAGGCTTGAACTTTCTTCTAGGTCTTTTGTTCCTCGCGTTGGATATGGCATATGTTTCGTGTCTCTTGCCTCTGTCATTCTTCTAGTATCTGATTGTGTTATTCTGTGGGCGGGGGGGTTTAGAGGCTTGATTTCCCCCAGCTGGTGCATCTGGAAACTCGGGTAATCTCGATATTTCCAGAGCGTTCATGTAGTTCTTCGCAATTCTCCTTGTCTGGCTTAGAGTTAACACTCCACTCTTGATGTTTTCCCTCAGGTTATGCAATAGTAGGTGGAATTCACTCCACTTTAGTAGACCCTTGCTAAAAGCCGAAGCGGCGATGCTAGGGTCCAGGTTTGTGATTTCCAGACACTCCTTATTGAAGTAGTGCAGGTAGCCTCGGAGGAGTTCTTATGGTCTCTGTTCAGTTTTGTATAGATATTCACTCAGCTTCTTTTCTCTCTCATTTGCAAAGAAGTGATCCATGAAGACTTATCTGAGTTCGGTCCATGTGCTGATGCTCTTTGATGGGAGTCGTTGTATCAACGTATTGCAATCCCTTCTAAAGTGGGCGGGAAGTGCATGCACATGGTGGCATTATCCATCTGATGGCCAAGCATGTTGGCTATATATGCCTGTACATGCTCTACCGGGTCGGCTTTCCTATTGTACTTCTTCATGCTGGCAGCTTTAGCCTTCTCGGGGATGTGCGCCTCCAAGATCTTATCAGTGAATGGGACGTTGGCAACAATATCCAGTGCGTCTGGCTCTTTGTCATCTCCCTCAGGGTCGAGGTTGTAACACCCCAAGTAGTATTGCTCCCCCATCGGTAGAATGTGAGGAGTTGAGCTAGTTAATAAGAGTTTCAGTCCAACTTCTAAAGCAACAAGGTCTTCCCCTTTTGGGCTTAAGTGGTAGATTATGGGCCCAAGGAGGACTTCCCATCTTATTGGGTTGTGTTGCAGCGATAGTTGGGCTGCGCTATTACAGTAACCCTGGACGTTGCGTTCCTTAAGTGGGGGCGTTTGTAACACCCCAAGTATTAGTCATCCCACATCGATAGAATGTGAGGAGCTGAGCTAGCTTATAAGAGCTTCAGTCCAACTATTAAAGCAACAAGGCCTTCCTCTTTTAGGCTTAAGTGGTAGATTATGAGCCTAATGGGGACTTCCCATCTTATTGGGTTGTGTTGCGGCGGTAGTTGGACTGGGCTTTTACAGAGGTGTATGACGGACCCTCCCGTGAAGGTGGGTTGATGTGTATCATTTCTGGCCCTTCTAGGATAGTGGTCAGTTGTCCTCCTTGGGTGAGCTAAAGGGAGCTGAGGCTCCAGCTCATGTGGTCATGGGCCGAACCTACAGGATTGGCTCCTACTTGGAGACGCGCACTTGTCGAACCCAACTGTGTTCCTTTCATCCTCCAGACGCATTTGCCTCGGGATGTCACCTATCATCTTATCTCTTTCTTTCTCATTTTTTTCTCCTTTCCAGGAATCGGCATAAGTCCCTAGCCCTTTCTCTTGTGCTCGTCGATTCAAGGATGACATTCTTGTTCAACAACTCTCTAAGGTCTCTTGTCGTAGTCCTCAACTGAGCTTAGTGGTTGGATAACCGAGTTCTATAGGATATCACCTCGCGAGGATTTCCTTAGCCCGGGATGCTTCCCGTGCTGATGTAAGATTCCGACTCTCTCAACTTTAGGGTATCTATTGAGCCTAACCGACCTTGAGGGTCCAGACGGTCATGGACACATCTGTGCGGAAGGATGGCCAGGGTGTTTCCCCTACCATACCAGTGAGAAGGCTCGGGGGAGTCACGGGGGACTCTATCTGCTCTCCCCCCTCGGTTTCTTTCTCGCCTTCGTATTTCTTCGACGATGACATCGAGCTCCTGACGTGTGAGCGTACAATTCTCGCATTCGAAGGACAGTGAATCCACTCGATGGAGAATGCACCACGACTGGGGAGGTAGGGGGCTATTGGGCTGCTAATTTACGCCGCAATTGACGTCCTCGATGTCTATCTGAGATGGCCTGCTGTTGGGCTAGTCTCATACCCAATCCATATGGCTAGTCATCGTTGTGTTAGAGTTGGTAGGGAGGAGTGTGGATATGCGCCTGATTCTTAATCTCATAAACAAAGGGCAAGGATTCTTGACTTTAGGAACTCTTCCCCATAGACGACGCCAATGTTTCAACCTCTGATACCTCGGAGGTGTATCTCTTGTCGGAACAGTGGTGGTGGGACCTTGCATCTTTTCTATGATCCGTGAAACTTCTCCTTGTCTGACGTTTCTCGGCACAGAAAGCACACGGTGAGCTGCCCCTGGGCCTTGACCGGGGAACAACCCTTTGATGATAAAATTAGTGAGAGGGATCAAAGGTAAAGTGAGGAATCAGTGTGAGATAGGATGTAGAGTATTGTTGAGAGAAGTTACAACTTGTTTGTAGAAAAGGGGGAATGTTGGTCTTTTGTATGTTTATTTCTTAAAGAATTTATCTTGGAGTTAGCCAAAAAAGGGTCCTCTCTCAAATACTCCCTCATGGGGTATTTATAGAGAGTCTCCCTTGATTAGGACACCTACCAATGAAGCTAGGCCACTTCCTCCCTCACCCAATGACATCCAACCACGTCACCTGGGAATGAATGGGGGAATTTTCCTGGGACTGATGCGTGCGCCACCGTCCTTTGGGCCTTTGTCCTTGGTCCACGATTCATGGGCGTCCAAAACTGTCCTTTTGGCCAGGCGGTGGTATTGTGGTCTTGCACGCTTGTCCTACCAGCGTGTCCTTCGGCTCTCCTGGTAAGCGCCATCCTAGCTTCCGGGATGGGGAGTTAGCATCGTCTGAACCCAGTCCTGGAATTGGTGCCATTTCCTGGGGCAAGAGGCCATCCTTTATACGTGAAGCTTTCCTAACCCCAGGTTCTCCGACCTTTGGAGATGGTGAGGTGCTGGTAGATGTAGGGTTCTTCCCTACTCTTTTGGATGTGCAGCTTCCTCCTCTAGTTGTACATGGGGCCGAGCGCCAAAGGAGGCCTCTGAGAAGTATTGAGGCAGGGTTTGGCCGAACCCTGCAGATGCGAGGCCCCAAGATGGATCTTGACAGGGCAGGCATGACTTTGGGGTAGTCACCTGCAGAGGAAGTGGGTTCCCGCTCCCCCTAGGGTCACCACAACAATATCTAAGGATCTTACCAAGAGATCAAGTGGTGTTATTGATAGTGTTATTGGGGCGAACCAAGCTACTTTTATTCCAAGGAGGAATATCACTGATAACATAATTCTAGGCCATGAGTTGATCAAAAACTACAAAAGGAAGAACATTTCTCACATGTGTATGCTCAAAGTGGATATTTAGAAGGCCTATGATCCTCTGGAGTGGCCATTTCTAGAGCACGTTCTGGAGGGATTGGGCTTTCCTTTCTTGTTTGTCAAGTGGAACATGTCATGTGTATCATCTAATTCCTATGAATGTTTGTGAATGGAGGCTTGCCTGATCCATTTGTGGCTTAACGTGGTTTAAGACAAGGTGGCCATTTGTCTCCTTTCTTATTTGTCTTTTCGATGGAGTACTTAGCGAGGAAACTGCAGTGTATGAGCAAAGACCCAAATTTCAATTTTCATCTGAAGTGTAGCATACTGGTTGTCACACACCTATCTTTTGCAGATGATGGTTCAGGGATTTTCTTATTTTTTTTAGAGGCTTCGGGTCTTAAAGCAAACTTGACCAAAAGCTCTTTGTTTGTTGGAGGAGTACATGAAGCTACAAAACAACTTTTCTGCAGACTGTTGTTGTGGAGGATGTGATGCCTTTTATACACTTGGGTGTTCCCTTGTCCTATAAAAGCTTATTGTTTCTTGATGCATGCCTCTTGTTGATAAGATCATGGCCAGGATCAGATATTGTTCAGCAGAACTCTTATCGTATGCTGGAAGATTCCAACTGATCAAGTCTATATTGTTTGGAATACAGACATATTGATTCCAGTTTTTCTTGTTGCCTATGAAGGCTTCCAAGTTGATTAGTACTGCATGTAGAACTTTCCTATGAACATGCTCTGATGGCTTGTCCAAAAAATCTTTGATAGCTTGGGATAAAATCCCTCTTCTAAGACAACTGGTGGGTTGAATATTATTGACAGTATATTTTGGCACAAGGCTGTTATTTTAAAACTCTTATGGACTCTTACCTCAAAGAAGGATTTGCTTTGGGTGAAATGGGTGCATGTTTATTATGAGGATCAAGCAAGAACTTGGAAACCATCTGGGACCATGTTCTGATGCTCAAGAAAATTTTCAGAGCTAAAAATTGGGTTACAACTTTACATAATGATTGGAGCCCTTTGCCCACACGTGGTGGGTTCTCTATCAAGGCTGCATACCTTTTCCTTAGGAGTACTTTCCCTAAAGTGGTTTGAAAAAATCTGGTGAGTATCAATCTGGCTAGACCTAGAGAGACATTCATTTTGTGGCTGGCTCTGAATGGTAGACTTCGCACTCAAGATTTGCCTTGGCTAATAGGTGTAATCTTTGTCACAAAGTAGAGGAAACACATGATCATTTGATGTTTGATTGTGATTTCACCAGGAGCTTATGGGTCAGCTTTTTGAGATGGATGAAGAATCCCAAACCTGTATATGGTGGATCTCAGGAAGTTCTTAGTATTGTGCAAATGGTGAAAGGGAAATCCCAAAGATGTCAGTTGGCTAAAACTAAAGTGGTTTATTGATCAAAATTGGGCTGGTAATAGCTTGTTGGAAAGATTTTTGAGTCTAATTTCATACTCCGTTAACCTTGCTCTTAAATTTCATTTGGGTTGAGCACTACATCAAAAATACTAGCAAGGTACTAGTTTTTGAGCTAATATATTTTCATGGTTTCTTCAATTTTAATTTTGGTCTTGGGATAACTTGTTGCAAAGCTCTTCTTGTGGGTCATGCATATGGGTAAGGACGCATATGCACGCATTGGGCCTTACACTTTTGACTTTGATCAGAATAAAGCCAAATAGGTGATATCGGGTGAACGGTATAGTTATGAACTCTCGGGTTTATGGAATGTAATGGTTTGGGCTATGAGAAAGGATAAAAAAAAATATATATGGGAAATGAAAGTGCTTCTATTTTTTTAAGATTCTTGTGGTTTCTTCTTGTTTGTCATCATCAGGCATTTTAGTAAACATTTGAGTGTTTGCAATGACATTGTTTGAGTTGTGTTCTGCTCAATTCTCATGAAGATGAAGAAATATAATGTACTTATGATGTAGATTCCCTAACAAAAAAAAAAAAAAAAAAAAAAAAAAAAAA
>ONZA01004609.1:45188-61887 GCA_900322205.1 Kewa caespitosa
TAGCATCCACAACAGGAGCTGGCTTGGCTTTTGGAACCCATTTCAGAGAGACTTTTTTCTTACAAATAGCAGCTTCATGTCCATAGCCCTTACATGTTGTGCATAAAACAGGCTTCCATTCATATTCAACAGATTGGGCCACACAAATACCTCGCTCATTCTCAAACAAAATTTCCTTTAGGAAAACCTGATCCACCTTTACTTCTACCAGGATACGAGCATAGGTCAGCTTCTCCTTGGCTTCAGTAGCTTTGTCCAGCTTGATGGATTTTCCAACCTGGTCAGCAAGCCTCATTAGCACATTGTTTCCCCAATACTTCAAATCAAGGCCTGGTAGGTGAATCCACACTGGTACTGTCTTAATATCCTCCTTCCTGAGGTCCATTTCTGGCTCCCAAGGTTTGAAAATTAGAGGCTTTTTATCAAACATCTTAAACCCCGTCTCCATTGCACTATTCCTGCCCTCGAGCGTTTCAAATCTGACTAAAAAGATACCCTTTGGCACGAGAGATACTTTGTCAACACCATATTTGCCCCATATTCATCTACAAAACCCTTCCATGACACCATGAGGAGGGTTGGCCCCTAGGACATAGCACACAAGAGCATGTTTCCAGAATTCAACCTCACTTTGAATGTCAGCAAGAGAAATTTTAAGAGGAGCCTTACCAGTTACTGGAGCTTCCTTTGTGAACGTACCCTCATTTCCTACCACTGGTTCTTTTATCGGAGGCTCATCATCTTCCACATTCGGCTCTTCATGCCAAACCTCATCAATAGGTTTAAGAGGAGTACCTACATCTTCAGCAGTATGAAGCACTGAAATCCACGTACTAATCTGTTTCCTAGCAGTAGATTGTTTTTGTAACATCTTCAAAGTTTTATCTTCTGACAAGATAACATCTTGCACCCTTTCTGGAGTAGCCACAGTCGAAGATGATGAGACGAGATCCAATGGAACAGTCCCCTGAGTTGCCAAAGCACTTTTAGCTCTACTTTGGTCACCCTCATGATTATTACCATTCGTTTGTTGAGAAGATTTTTGTGAATTTTGCTGATTACGAGACCTAGACCTTGAGTTATTCCTCCTAGGACGAACCCTTCCCCTTGCTCTCCGTGCCATGGCGGCTGAGGAGCAGACAACAAGGCAAAGTTTTTAGAGAGCGGAGAGAGTTTCTCTCTCTAGGGTTTCATTGCTGTTCATATTTAATTGCGATTCATATTTAACGCTATTAAAGGATCGTTAGCATTTTAAGCTTATTTCTCTTTCAATCGACGGACCAATTGAACCTATTTTTCTGATTGAAACATGATTTGAACATATAACAAAAATAATGATCACTTCGTTCAAACTCTATTTTGAAATTATAAGAATTATGGATGCAATTGGCTTTATAGTTAACGCTGTTTAACGATCCTCATCGTTTTAAGCCTATTTCTTTTTTAATTGACGAACCAACTAGTCTTACATTTTTGATATCAACAACAATGATCATAAAACCCATAACCGGCTTTAAAATAACAAGAATTTCAGGGTGAGTTGTTGATCATATTTACCGTTTTAACGATTGTGGCGTATTAAGCGTATTTCTCTTTCAGTTGACGAACCAATTGAAACTATTTATTAAAAATGGAACATTTTTTGTTTATACAAAAGTAATATTAATCATTTATGTCATATTGGACTTACAAATTAAAAGAATTTCGGTTGTAATTGCTTTTCATATTTCTCGCTTTTCAACGATCGATAGTGTTTTAAGCCTATTTCTCTTTCAATTGAGAAACCAATTGAAATTATATCTAACTAGAACATGATGCAAGTTTTAAATAATATTTTCAATTGGTTCATCAATAGAAATAAAAATACACTAAAAACTCTAACGATCGTTAAAAAGCGTCAAATATGAACACCAATAAAACCGGGATTCTTGTTATTTAAAAGCCGACTATTAATAATCAATTTATGATAGATAACCATAATGAGATCCAATTTTACAAAAAAAATTCAATCGGTTTTTCAATTGAAAGAGAAATAGTTTAAAACACTATCGATCGTCAAAAAGCATTAAATACGAACAATAATTGCAACATCAATTCTTCTTACTTGAAAGGGGATATTAATTGAAATCATCAAAAAAGGTTATATCTAACAATATCATGATCCAATCTGAAAATAATATTCCCAATTGCTTTGCCAATTGAGAGAGAATTAGGCTTATGACGCTAACGATTGTCAAAAAGCATTAATTATGAAAAGCGATTGCAACAGAAATTCTTTTTATCGTAAAGCCAAGTATGATTAAATTAATCAATTTTTTTTGGTATCTAACCTAAAAATGTTCACTTTTTATTAATCGTTTCAATTGGTTAGTCAATTTAAAGAGAAATACACTTAATACGCAAATGATCGTTAATAAGCGTTAAACATGAACAGCCATTGCATTCGCATTTGTTGTTTTTTAAAAGTTGTTTTGATAGAATTGTTAAATAATTGTGGTATATAGTCAAGTAATGTTTATTTCAAAAAAAAGTTGCAGCTAGTTCGTCAACTGAAAGACAAAGAGGCTTAAAACGCTAACGATCGTTGAAAAGCATTATATGTGTATTGCAATTGCAACCGCAATTATAATTACTTGAAAACCTAGTATCATTGAAATCATCAATATTTTTTAATACCAACCTTAACATGATCGTATTACAAAAAATAGCTATAGTTTTGGTGTCAATTGAATGAGAAATATGTTTAAAACAATAACGATCGTTAAAAAGCGTTAAACATGAAAGGCAATTGCGACCGTAATTCATTTTTTTAAAAACGTAGAGTATGATTGAACTCAAGAAAATTTATGTTGTTTAACCCAACCATGATCTGATTCTAAAAATAAGTGCAATTGATTCGTCAACTGAAAGAGAAATAACCTTAAAATGCTGAAGTTTGTTGAAAAGCGTAAAATATGAACACAAATTACAACCAAAGTTCTTAATATTTTAAAGCCAAATGTGATTGAAATGATCAATTTTTTTTTATAAATAACAAGGACAAGATATAATTATACAAAGAATTTTAATTGGTTTTTCAATTGAAGGAGAAATGGGCTTAAAACACTGTTGATAGCTAAAAAGCAATAAATATAAAAAGCAATTGCAACCACAGTTTGAAAGCCCATTATGATTTAAATGATCAATATTGGTTGCTTCTAACCAGAACATGTTCTAGTTTTGGAAAATAGTCTCAATTGGTTCGTCAATGGCGAGAGAAGTACGCTTAATATGCTACAATCATTAAACGGAAGTAAATATGAACAACAATTCAATCTGAAATTCTAATTATTTTAAAGTCGAGTATGATCTAAATGATCAATATTGTTGATACCAAATCAACAATTTTCCAATTTTGATAAATGTTAGTTTAACTGGTTCGTCAATTGAAAAAGACATAGGCTAAAAAAGATGAGGATCGTTAAACAGCGTTAACTATGTATAGCAGTTCTAACCGTAATTCTTATTATTTGATAAAGGAGTTCGATTGAAATGATCAGTATTTTTGGTATCTATTCAAAAAAATTTCCAATTTTAAAAATAGATTCTATTGGTTCGCCAATTGAAAGAGAAATAGGCTTAAAACGCTAATGATAATTTAATAGCGTTAAATATGAACAGCAAATGCAGTCGCAAGTATTATTTTTTTTAAAACCTAGGATGATTTTAATGACTGTAATTGTTTATATATAACCATAACATGATGAAATTTTAAAAAATATTTTCAATTGGCTCAACAATTGAAAGTAAAATACGCTTAAAACGCTAACGATCGTCAAAAAGCGTCAAATATGAGCACCAATTAGAACCACAATTTTTAATATTTGAAAGTTGAGTGTGATTAAAATAAACAATGTTTTTGATACCTAACCAGAACGAGTTTCAAGTTTACAAATGAACTTCAATTGGTTTTTCAATTGAAAGAGAAATAAGCTTAAAACACTATCAATCATCAAAAAGCGTTAAATATGAACAGTAATTGCAACCTCAATTGTTCTTACTTAAAACCCAAATATGATTGAAAGTATAGAAATTGGTTATATCTAACCATAAAATGATCCAATTTGAAAAAAATGTTTCTATTTCTTTGCCAATTGAAAGAGAAATACGCTTACGACGCTAACGAGCGTTAAATATGAAAAGCAATTACAACAGAAATTCTTTTTACGGTAAAGCCAAGTATGATTGAAATGATCAATTCTTTGGTATCTAACCTGAACATGTTCCCTTCTTATAAAATGTTTTCAATGGGTTAGTCAATTTAAAAGAGAAATACGCTTAAAACGCAACCGATCATTGATAAGTGTTAATTATGAACAGCTATTGCATTCGCATTTCTCGCTATTTAAAAGCGGTGTGTGATTAAATTGATGAGTATTGGTCGTATATAATGAAATATTATTTTTCAAAATGTAGTTGCATTTGGCTCATCAACTGAAAGACAACTAGGCTTTAAACGCTAACGATCGTTAGAAAGCGTTAAATGTGAAAAGCAATTGCAACTGCAATTCTAATTATTCGAAATCCTAGTCTGAATTTAAATCATCACTATTTTGAATTCTAACAATTAAATGATCCTATTTTAAGATTTTTTTCGTCAATTGAAAGAGAATAACACTTAAAACAATACCGATTGTTAAAAAGTGTTAAATGTGAAAGACAACTACGATCGTAATTCACTTAATTTAAATGCTGAGTATAATTGAAATCATATAAATTGATTTTATGTAACCCTAACATGATCGAACTCTAAAAATAACTGCAATTGATTCTCCAATAGAAAGAAAAATAGGCTTAAGACGCTAACGATTGTTAAAAAGCGTTAAATATGAACGCAAATTATAACCGCAAGACTTAATATTTTAAAGCTAAGTATGATTAAAATATTTAATTTTGTTTATAAAAAACCAGAAAGAGATCCAATTTTACAAAAGATTTCAATTGCTTTTTCAATTGAAAGAGAAATAGGTTTAAAAACACTATTGATCGTTAAAGAGCGATAAATATGAAAAGCAGTCGCAACCGCAATTCTCATAATTTGAAAGCCATGTGTGATGCAAATGATCAATATTGGTTGTATCTAACCAGAATATGTTCTATTTTTATTAAATAGCATCAACGGGTTTTTCACTTTGAAAAGAAATACGATTAAAAAGCAAAGGATGGTTAATAAGCGTGAAATACAAACAGCCATTGCATTCGCGATTCTCGTTATTTAAAAATTGTGTGTAATTAAATTGATACATTTTGGTGGTATATAATCAAATTATGTTTTGATGTCAAAAAAGAATTGTATGATTGATCATTTGAATCATACTTGGCTTTATGATAAAAAGAATCTCTGTTCCAATTGCTTTTCATATTTAAAGCGTTTGGACAATAATTAGCGTTATGAGCGTATTTCTCTTTCAATCGGCAAAGCATTTGAAAATATTTTTCAAATTGGATCATGTTCTTGTTATTTATAACCAATTTTTATGATTTTAATCATAATCGGCTTTCATGTTAAAAGAATTGCGGTTGCGATTGCTGTTTGTATTTAACGGTTCTTTGCGATGGATAGTGTTTTAAGCTTATTTCTCTTTCAACTGAAAAACCCATTGAAATTCTTTTGTAAAATTAAATCTCGGTCTGGTTAGTTATAAACAAAATTCATTATTCTAAACATACTCAGCTTTCAACATTATAAATCGTGATTGTAATTGGTGTTCATATTCGACCCTTCTCAAGGATCGTTAGCGTTTAACCGCATTTCTCTTTTAATTGATGAACCAAAAGAACTATTATTTAAAATTGCATCATGTTCTGGTTAGATGTAAACAATTAAGATTATTTTAATTGATACCAGTGCATCCATGGAAGGCCCAAGAGTAATTAAGATGAAGTAACAATTCCTTGAGGCAAAAGGAAAACGCAGTAAAATGCGTTAATGCGTTGAGTGATTTACCCGATCGAATCTTGGAAATGATTTGATCTTATCCAACTAGGTTAAGGTTGGAATATCGGTCTTTATTGCTTTCCTAAGTATAATAGGAATCTTAACATAGTTAACTGCTGTTATTTACTTTCCTAGTTAGAGTAGTAGAAATACTTTCCTTTTTGTGTAACGCACGTATCGCGATAGCGTTTAGGACAGCTGTATGTTACCTAATCATGTTTTTGCTTTCTTCGGACTGTTTAGACTCGTATGGGAGCTAACCACTGTTTGTTTTAGCCTATTTAAAGGCTTCTTTTTCATTAAATAATAATAATCCAGTGATAAAAAAAAGAAATGTTCTTACGAACTTCTTGTTTGAGCGATTGAAGCAAAACCCTAATTGAGAGATTCGAGTAGCTAGACTTGTGAGATGCGAGTCTAACCCCTTGTTTTTTGTAAGAGGCTGAGAACCAGTTCTTTAGGTCGGTTTGTGAGAGGGAAACGTAACTGAAGTCCAAATCTTTATTTTTTTTTCTTTACTTTTAGCCACATAAATTAAAAACCCCGAAAAGAACCCTTTGAGTGTGTGAGTTTGGCAGCAGATTCACATCAAATTTGTATCAGAGCCAAACGATCTAAGTTTTGTAATTTTTGAATTTCTTTGCTACTAGATTTTGCAAGCAAATGAGTAATGATTATGAGTCGAAGCATAGGGCTCAGGAAAGAAGACAAGCCTTACTTTGAAGATGTTCTTAGAAGGTTTGACATGATGCTTCTGAATAAAGTCACATTGAGAAGGGACATGAACTTCTATGCAAACGACAACAAGAAAGTGAGAAGTACAAATCGATCAAACCCTAATGTTAACGATCATGATCCAAAACTTGACGGTCAAGGTATGAAAGAAGATTTTCCTAATTTCGATGGTTGTCTAGATCCACGTGCTTTCTTTGTTTGGGTTAGACATGTTGAAAGAGTATGCAAGCATAAAGGATATGATGAAAAAGAGAGATTCAAAATTATTATTTCGAAAACTATCTAAAAAAGCTTCCCTTTGGTATGATAAGTTGAAGTGTAAACGAAAAGGGGAAAACAAGAGCAAGATCGAAACTTGGGAGCAGTTAAAAAGATACATGATGAAGCGATTAGTGCCAAGAAACTATTAGCAAGAGCAATACTTGTACTTGAGTACTTTAAAACATCTTTAGAAGAGTATGTTAGCGAATTTGAACTCTTGGTTATGATTTGTGAATTAAATGAGTCTCTAGATAAAAAGGTTGCAAGATTTGTAGCCAGCTTGAGGTTTGATTCAGTTATGGTATAGAAGGGTTGCCTTCTGTAACTTTTGATGAAGTGTGTGCTTAGCTATAAGGTTTGAAACTCAACTCAAGACTAGGAAAGGAAAGGTGCCTTGCCCTCGCCATACGGTTCAAGTTAACAAAGAATCGGTGAACCGAAACATTGTACCAACATCTACATGTATGGAAAAGGTGCAGGAGTTACGGGATGTTGAGATTGCAGAAAAATATGGTAAAGGGGATAAGGGGCAGATTGTCAACATGGAAGATACCAAGAGGAAGCTGGCATTGCAAAAGCTCTTTCAAGTCCAACCAACATCAATCGATGAGAAGAACCGTGAACGCATTTTTCATAGTAATTGCAAGGTAAACGATCGCATATGTAATATGATCGTTGATGGTGGATGGTATGCCAATACTGCATCTACGAACATGGTTGAAAAGTTGAGCTTAGAGACAAGGAGTCACTCTAAGCCATATTTTCTTCAAAGAGTAAACAGTCAGGGCGATATTGAGATCGAAAAGCAAGCTTTGGTAAAGTTTTCTTTGGGAAACTACCGTGATGACGTTTGATGCGATGTTGTTCCCACCAAGATTTGTCATCTTTTACTTGGGAGGCCATGGAAACAAGATCATGGTGTGGAACTTGATGCCTACAAGAACACTTATACGGTAACGTGTAAGAAGACGAGATTTGTTTTGAAGGCATTATCTACTAATCTTGGTGTTCATGTGCAGGAGTGTTGCCTAATGAGGAAGGATGTCTTAAGGCTAAGAAAATGACATGTTCTATAGAGGAAGATAAACATGAAGGATCTATAGTTGCTCAAAGGAGGCCAAAACAACTTCACATGTGTGACCAAACGTTATGATAACGTTACTACCACCCAAGAACGTATCCAAAGATGTGTTCAAGGTGGATTTGCCTTAGAATTTCCTCCAATAAGAATCATTGACCCTCTAGATGACCTAGTTCGTTCGCTTATTTCATGGTTATAATACTAGAAGATCAAACCGTTGATATTGCATTCAATCAAAAGAAACGTGACGTTTAAACTTGGCCAAAGTTGAATTGACTCTTGTAATGCAAAATTAGTAAGTCACATAAAGACATGTACTTCCCCATCAGAGGTACTAGGATGGAGGTATGGGTATGATGGTCAATATGCCAGCTTGAAAATTTACACCACCTACAATGAACATGACTACATTTCAAGGGTTAAGGAATCTAGGAGGATGGTGCGACAAAGAACCTGATTTTGGATCAAAGTTCACCATGGGAGATAAATTTATCGAGCCTTACTCAAGATGGTCCAATTACATGTCCGAGATAAATAATCGTTGCATCCCTAGTAGTTCGATTTGAGAGGTTTTGGTCGAGGAAGTTGTTAATGGAAGAAACCTACCGCAATCGGATGAATTCCATGTGTCTACGGTATCATTCAAAGAAGTAATTAGCCATGAAGACATGACAGTGAAGTTAACATGCGAGGATGAGAAAGGGATTCAATGTAAACCGGGTAACTTCATATCCCAATCAACGGAACTATTCCACGGTAGAAACAAAAACGTGTTCACTTTCGAGAGTTTGAATTTGAGGGAAAATCCCAATGTAAAAGGGAAGAATGATACAAGTGCATCCATGGAATACCCAGGATTAATTAAGATGAAGGAACAATTTTTTTAGGCAAAAGCGAAACGCGGTAAAACGCGTTAACGCGTTGAATGGTTTACCCGATCGAATCTTGGAAAGGATTTGATCTTATCCAACTGAGTTAAGGTTTGAATATCTTTCTTTATTTCTTTCCTACGTGTAATAGGAGTCTTAACATAGTTAACTACTGCTACTTCCTTTCCAACTTAGAGTAATAAAAATACTTTCCTTTTTGTGTAACGCGCGCATCACGATAGCATTTAGGAAAGTCCTATGTTTCCTAAACATGTTTTTGCTTTCCTAGGCCAGTTAGGACTCCTATGGGAGCTAACCACTGATTGTTTTTGCCTATCTAAAGGCTTCTTTGTTGTTCAATAATATTAATATAGAGATTAAAAACAAAAACGTGTTCTTATGAACTTCTTGTTTGAGCGATTCAAGCAAAATCCTACTTGAGAGTTTCGAGTAGCTAGACTTGGGAGATGCGAGCCTAACCCCTTTTTCTTGGTGAGAGGCTGAGAACCAAGTCTTTAGATCGGTTTGTGAGAGGAAAATGGAACTAAAGTCCATATCTTTATTGTTTTTCATAATGTTTAGCCACATCAATCCAAAACCTTAAAAAGAACCCTTTGAGTGTGTGAGTTTGGCAAAAAATTTACACCATAAATCATCCTAGGCTTTCAAACAATGATACTTAATTCCTGTTCATATTTAACGCTATTAAACGACTGTTAGCGTTTTCAACCTATTTCTCTTTCAATCGTCAAACCAATAGAATCTATGTTAAAAATTTGAACATGTTTTGAACAGATACAAACAATATTGATCATTTCAATCGAACTCCGTTTTCAAATATTAATAATTACGGTTGCAATTTCTTTTCGAAGTTAATGTTGTTTAACGATCCTCATCATTTTAAGCCTGTTTATTTTTCTATTGACGAACCATTGAAATTGGGAAATCATTTATTTGATATCAACAATATTGATCATAAAATCGTACTGGGCTTTAAAATAACAACAATTTCACGTTGAATTGTTGTTCATATATACTGCTTTTTCACGATTGTAGCATATTAAGCGTATTTCTCTTTCAATTGACGAACCAATTGAAACTATTTTCTACAAATGGAACATGCTCTGGTTAGATACAACGAATATTGATCATATAAATCATACTAGTTTTTGAAATATTAAGAATTGCGGTTGTAATTGTTTTTCATATTCAACGCTTTTTAACAGTCGTTAGCGTTTCAAGCTTATTTCACTTTTGATTGACGAATCAGTTGCAGTTATTTTAAGAATTGGATCATATTTGGGTTTGATACCATCAAATGTTATGATTTAAATCATACTCGACTTTTACGTAAAATGAATTACGATCGCAATTGCCTTTCATGTTTAACGCTTTTTAACGATAGTTATTGTTTTAAGCGTATCTCTTTTAATCGATGAAGAAAATTTAACTACTTTTTACAATACGATCATGTTATGGTTAGAACTCAAAAATATTGATGATTCCAATCATACTAGGCTTTCAAAAAATTAGAATTGTGGTGGAAATTGCTTTTCACATTCAAAGCTTTTTAACTATCATTAGTGTTTTAGGCCTATTTGCCTTTCAGCTGACGAACCAACTGCAATTATTTTCAAGTCAGAAAGTTATTTGATTACATACCACAATTACTTAAAAATCTAATCACACACGGATTTTAACCAATGAGAATTGCAAACGGCAATGGTTGTTCATATTTAACGGTTATAAAAGATCGTTTGCGTCTTAAGCGTGTTTCACTTTAAATTGACTAACCATTGAAACTATTTTATGATAAGGGAACATGTTAAGGTTTGATAGGAAAATAATTTATCATTTAAATCATACTTGCATTTACAATAAATAAAACTTTTGTTGCAATTGCTTTTCATATGTAACGCGTTTTGACAATCGTTAGCGACATAAGCGTATTTCTCTGTCCATTGGCATAGAAATTGAATTTTGTTTTTCAAATTAGATCATATTCTGGTTATATATATCAATTTTTTTTTTGATTTAAATTATAATAGGCTTTCAAATGAAAAAAATTGCGATTGCAATTACTATTCGTAATTAACGCTTTTTGACGATCGATAGTGTTTTTAAGCCTATTTCTCTTTCAATTGAAAAACCAATTGAAGTTATTTTGTGAAATTAGATTTCGTTCTGTTAAGTGTTTAAAATAATTTGTTATTTTAACTAGAATCTGCTTTCAAATACTAAAAATCATGGTTGTAATTGGTGTTCATATTTGACGCTTTTAAACGATCGTTACTGCTTTAAGCGTATTTCTATTTCAATTGAAACTACTATTTAAAACTACAAAATTCTCTAGTTAGATATAAATAATTACGGTTTTTTAAATCATCCCAGGCTTTCAAAAAATATTACTTGGGACTGCAATTGTTGTTCATATTAAAGTTATTAAACGACCGTAAGCGTTTCAGCGTATTTCTCTTTTAGTTGACAAATGAATAGAATCTATTTTTATAATTTGAACATGTTTTGAACATATACAAATAATATTGATCATTTCAATTGAACTCCGTTTTCAAATAATAAGAATTATGGTTGCAACTTCTTTTCATAGTTAACACTGTTTAACGATCCTCATCGTTTTAAGCCTATTTCTTTTTCAATTGATGAACCATTGAAATTTGAAAATTTTTTATTTGATATCAACAATATTTATAATAATATGTTACTGGTCTTTGAAATAACAAGAATTTCAGGTTGAATTGTTTTTCATATATACTACTTTTTAACGATTGTAGCGTATTAAGCGTATTTTTCTTTAAATTGATGAACCAATTGAAACTATTTTTTAAAAATAGAGTATGTTCTAGCTAGATAAAAAAAAATTTAATCATTTACATCATACTTGGCTTTCAAATATTAAGGAATTTCTGTTGTAATTTGTGTTCATATTTAAGGCTTTTTAACGATCGTTAGCGTTTTAAGCCTACTTCTCTTTCAATTGACGAATCAATTTAAGCTATTTCCGGAATTGGATCATGTTTGGGTTTGGTACCACTAATTTTGGTTATTTTAATCAAACTCGACTTTTAAATAAAATTAATTACGTTCACAATTGCCTTTCATGTTTAACGGTTTTTAACGATCATTATTGTTTAAAGCGTATTTCTCTTTCGAATGACGAAAATAATATAACTAATTTTTATTATAGGATCATTTTATGGTTAGAATTAAAAAAATATTGATAATTTTAATGATAATGTGCTTTCAAAAAATTAGAATTGCGGTTGCAATCGCTTTTCACATACAACGGTTTTCAACGATCGTTAGTGTTTCTAGCCGNATTGCCTTTCAGTTTAAGAACCAACTGCAATTTTTATCAAAATAAAAGTATAATTTGACTATATACATTAAAATTTTACAAATTTAATCACTCACGCCTTTTAAGTAACGAGAATTTTGAATGCAATGGCTGTCCATATTTAACGTTTATCAACGATCGTTTGCGTTTTAAGCGTATTTCTCTTTAAATTGACAAAGCCACTGAATTATTTGTTATAAAATGTAACATGTTAAGGTTAGATAGCAAAATAATGGATCATTTTAATCATACTTGGATTTACGATAAAAACATTTTTTGTTGCAATTGCTTTTCAGATTTAACGCTTTTTGACTATCGTTAGCGTTATAAGCGTATTTCTCTTTCTGTTGGCAAAGCAATTGAATTTTTTTTCGTAATTTGATCATGTACTGGTTAGATATAACCAATTTTGATTATTTCAATCATAATAGGCTTTCAAGTAAGAAGAATTTTTATTGCAATTAGTGTTCATATTTTTAACGCTTTTTGATGATCGATAGTGTTTTAAGCCTATTTCTCTTTCAATTGGAAAACCAATTGAAATTCTTTTGTAAAATTTGATCTTGTTCCAGATGTAATCGGTGTTCATATTTGACGCTTTTTTACGATCGTTAGAACTTTAAGCGTATTTCTATTTCAATTGATGAACCAATTGAAAAAATTATTTAAAATCACATCATGATACTTTTAGAGATAAACAATTACGCTTATTTTAATCATCGTAGGCTTTCAAACAATAATACTTGCAACTGCAATTTCTCTTCATATTTAACGCTGCTAAACGATCATTGTAATCGAACTCCATTTTCTAATAATTGCTTTTCATAGTTTACGCTATCTAACGATCCTCGTCGTTTTAAGCCTATTTCTTTTTCAATTGATGAACCAATTAAACTTACAATTTTTAAATACAAAAAATTTTGATTTAATATCAACAATATTGAGCATATAAATCATACTCGACTTTAAATTATCAAATTTCAGGTCGAATTGTTGTTCATATTTAGTGCTTTTTAACGACTGTAGCATATTAAGCAAATTTCTCTTTCAATTGACGAACCAATTGAAACTTTTTTTTAAAACTGGAAAATGTACTAGTTAGATACAACCAATATTGATCATTCAAATCAAACTATGATTTCAAATTATACGAGTTGCGGTTGCAATTGTTTTTTACCGATAGTTTTTTAAGCCTATTTCTCTTTCAATTGAAAAACCAATTGAAATTCTTTTGTAAAATTGGATCTTGTTCTATTTATTTATCAACAAAATTGGTTATTTTAACTGTACTTGGCTTTCAAATATTAAAAATCGCTGTTGTAATTGGTTTTCATATTTAACAATTTTTAACGATCGTTAGCGTTTTAAGCATATTTCTCTTTCAATTGATGATCCAATTGAAATTATTCTTTAAAATAGCATCATGTTCTGGTTATATATAAAAAATTACAGTTATTTAAATCATCCTATACTTTCAAAACATAACACTTGCGACTACAATTGCTATTCATATTAAACGCTATTAAACGATCGTTAGCGTTTGAAGCCAATTACTCTTTCAATTGACGAACCAACAGAATCAACTTTTAGAATTGGAATATGTTTTCAAAAAATACTAAAAGTATTGATCATTTAAATAGAATTCCATTTTCAAATAATAACAAAGACGGATGCAATTGCTATTCATAGTTAACGCTGTTTAACGATCCTCATCGTTTTAAGCCTATTTCTTTTCCAATAGACGAGCCAGTTAAACTTACATTTTTTAGATTAGAAAATTTTTGATTTGATATCAATAATATTGATCATGTAAATCATACTCGGCTTTTAAATAACAAGTATTTCACAGAATTGTTGTTCATAATTACTACTTTTTAACGATTGCATCGTATTAAGCGTATTTCTCTTTCAATTGACAAACGAATTGAAACTATTTCTTAAAAATGGAACAGGTTATGGATAGATACAACCACTATTGATAATTTAAATCATACTGGGTTTTTAGATTATAAGAATTGCGGTTGCAATTGCTTTTCATAATTATCTCTTTTTAACAATTGATAGGGTTTTAAGCCTCTTTCTCTTTCAATTGAAAAACCAATTTAAACTCTTTTGTAAAATAGGATCTTCTTCTGGTTAGTCATAAACAAAATTGATTTTTTTTGGTCATACTTGGCCTTCAAATATAAAGAATTGCAGTTCTAATTTGTGTTCATATTTAATGCTTTTTCACGATCGTTAGCGTTTGAAGCCTATTTCTCTACAGTTGACGAATCAATTACAGTTATTTTCAGATTTGGATCATGTTTTGGTTAGATACCATCAATTTTGATGATTTCAAACATACTCGACTATTAACTAAAATGAATAACTGTGGCAATTGCCTTTCATGTTTAACGCTTTTTAACGGTCGTTATTGTTTTAAGCGTATTTCTTTTTAAATTGAAGAACAAATTTTAACTATTTTTTTTAATCAGATCAGGTTATGTTGAGAATAAAATTATATTTACTACTTCAATCACACTAGCTTTCAAAGATTTAAATTTACGGTTGCAATTACTTTTCACATACAATGCTTTTTAATGATCGTTAGCGTTTTAAGCCTATATTTTTCCAAATCAGAAAAATTATTGTGTTATATACAACCAACATTTATCAAATAATGATACATGGCTTTTAAATGATGAGAATTGCGAACGTAATGGCTGTTCATATTTCACGCTTTTTAACCATCGTTTGTGTGTTAAGCGTATTTATCTTTAATTTGACTAACCCACATAAACTATTTGATATAAAGGGAACATGTTCAGGTTAGATACCAAAAATTTTGATCATTTCAATCATATTCGGCTTTACTATAAAAGGAATTTCTGTTGCAATTGCTTTTCATATTCAACGCTTTCTGACGATCGTCAGCGTCATGAGCGTATTTCTCTTTCAATTGGCAAAGTAATTGAAACTATTTTTTCAAATTGGATCATTTTCTGGTTAGATATAAACAATTTTGATGATTTTAACCATAATTGGCTTTCAAGTAAGAAGAATTGCGGTTGCGATTGTTGTTCATATTGAGCACTTTTTAACGATCGACAGTGTTTTAAGCCTATTTCTCTTTCCATGATAAACCCAATTGAAATTATTTTGTAAAATTGGATCTCAATTTGTTTAGTTATCAAAAAAAGAGATGTTTTTTTTTTAATCATAGTCGGATTTCTAGTAAAAAGAATTGCGGTTTCAATTGCTCTTCATATTTAATGCTTTTTTAACGATTGATAGTGTTTAAAGCCTAATTATCTTTCCATTGAAAAACCAATTGAAATTGTATTGTAAAATTGGATCTCTTTCTGTTTAGTTATCAACAAAATTGATTATTTTAATCATACTCGGCATTTAAATATTATACATCGCGATCGTAATTGGTGTTCATATTTGATGCTTTTTAACGAACGTTAGCGTTTTAAGTGTATTTATCTTTCAATTGATGAACCAATTGAAACTTTTATTTAAAGTTGTATCACATTATGATTATATATAGACAATTACGGTTATTTAAAACATCATGGGCTTTCAAAAAATAATACTTGCGACTGCAATTGTTAATATTTAACATTGTTAAACGATCGTTAGCGTTTTAAGCCTATTTCTCTTTCAATTGACGAACCAATACAATCTATTTTTCAAATTGAAATGTGTTTTGAACAGATACCAAAAATATTTATTATTTCAATTGAACTCTGTTTTCAAATAATAAGAAGTACGATTGGAATTGCTTTTCAAAGTCTACGCTATTTCACGATCCTCATCATTTTAAGCGTTTTTCTTTTTCAATTGACGAGCCACTAAAACTTACATTTTTAATATTGGAAATTTTTTTATATGATATTGAAAATATTGATCAAATAAATCATTCTCGGCCTTACAATAACAAGAATTTCAGATTGAATTGTTGTTCATATTACTACTTTTAAACGATTGTGGCGTATTTCTCTTTCAAGTGACCAACCAATTAAAACTTATTTTTTTAAACTGTAACATGTTCTTGTTAGATGCAATCAATATTGATGATTTATATGATATTGGGCTTTCAAATTATAAGAACTGCGGCTGCAACGGCTTTTCATATTTAGGGCTTTTTGACGATTGATAGTGTTTTAAGCCTGTCTCTCTTTCAAATGATAAACTTATTGAAATGCTTTTGTAAAATTGGATATCGTTCTAGTCAGTCTTAAAAAAAATGGATTTTTTTAATCACACTTGATTCAAATATTATGTATTGCGGTTGTAACTTAGTTTCATATTTAACGCTTTTTAACGATCGTTAGCATTTTAAGCTATTTCTCTTTCAATTGACGAATCAATTGCAGTTATTTTCAGAGTTCGATCATGTTTGGGTTCAATACCATCAATTGTGATGATTTCAT